>JABUQX010101488.1:0-17500 GCA_015478945.1 Trachelipus rathkii
GCAAAAATGTTTCATTTAAATAAAAATTATTTAAATTAAAAATATGTATCTTCCCCAACTACAGACGCCTTGAAATTTTCACGTTAATCGGATGTTCAGGAAAAAATATTATCGCAATTTTCTTTTTTCAAAACCATTTTAGGTTGTCTTCGGAATTTGATCATTTTTTAGTGGTCTGGTCTCAGATATCAAAAAAATAAAAAAAATAACAATAAATTGTTTGGCAATAATTGTAAAGCTCAAATTTCAATCATTTCGACAAAAAATTGTAGGACAGAAACACCAAAATGCTAATATAGTTTTTTTTTCAAATGAAAATACAGAGCAAAGCAATAGAGATCTAAAATCGACCTTTTAGGGATCAGAAAAGTGGTGTTTATTTTTTATTTGGTACAAATTGTTTGAGCCTAGCGTAAAAATTCTGCTAGCCAAATCAAAGCCAACGCTTAAGTTTAAGAAGAAAATGATTATGCCTCTAAAAGGATTTACTTCAAATGTAAACCTATATAATGAAGAGATTCCTATTCACCCTGAAATACTTTTCCGTAGAATTTCACTCATTAAAAAATCTAATGAAGAGTTAATTGAATTCAATTTGGCCCCTTATCCACTTTCTCTGTTTGATGAAGGAGGAATGCGCAGAACGAATAAATCATTGCTCTGTAAGTTGTTACTGGCATCTTAAAGAAACGTTTTGTTCTTTCCGGTCGAAATAAGTAGACAACGTAAAAAATGTACTACAAATTCAATGCCATCATTATTTTCGACAGATTTGCGGGTGATATAGCAACCAAAAGTAAGAAACTAATTGAGCATCATGGGAGGTTAAAGAAATATACTTTCGCAAATATACTATTCGATGAGTCATTGTTACCAACTAGGCCTCATGAGCAATTCCTGTTGAACAATAAAGAGAAAGAGCGATTGATCTCCAAACTTAGCGAGAAACTAAAAAATGAAAATTTTGCTCTGAAAAAAGCTGCCGAGGATGCTGATTCTCTAATTAATTATTAATACCGCTAATGAAGCTATTGTTATTTTTTCGCATTTAAAAAGGGGAAGATCCAATATTCAGTTCACGCTAAGCCCAATTTTCGCCACCCCCTAAAAATGGCCATAAATTTCGGAATTTTCAGCCTATTTTGACTCTATGAACACCAAACGGTAGCTTTTTTGCCCTCTAAAACATCGTGTTAGATTGTTCTTTTGTGTCTGTAGTCATTCTTTTCAAATTTACAATTTTTCAAAACCCATGTTTTTAACATTTGTCGTATCAACTTCCAACTTGAAATATACATAGATAGGTCCATTACCTACAATATGCACGAAATATTTTTTTCGATTTTTTGAGTTTTTTTCTCAGCGTCATCAAAATTCAAAGCCCACTTTTTTTTGGATTTTAAAAAGAAAAATTCCGATATTTTTTTTTCTTTTCGTGAGAAGTGCATGAAATTTTCAGGGCATATGTAGTAAGGAGAGATGCACATTTTTTAATTAGATAATTTCTTTATTTATGCAATAGTTTTGCATTTGTTTTTGGAAAAAAAATTTCAAAAATTTTTTTTGGAAATTTTTATAAAAATTTCTTTTGAGTATACCAAAAAATTATCTAAGTAAAAAAGATGCATCTAGCCCGACTTTTAAAGCCCTAAAAATTTAATGTTGATTAGAGCAGTAGGAAAAAAAATATCAAATATTCCCTTTTCCAAAAAATTCAAACGTTTGAAAAAGTGAAATATTGAGATATTTTTTTCCTATTGTCCTATCAACATTAAATTTTCACGGCTTGTACAGTCGGACTAGATGCATCTTTTTTATTTAGATAATTGTTTTGTATACTCAAAAAAAAACTTTTAAAAAAATTTCAGAAACCTTTTTTTGAAAATTTGTTCCAAGAACAAATCAAAACTAATGCATATACAAAGAAATTATCTAAGTAAAAAAATGTGCACCTCCTCCGACAACGTATGCCCTGAAAATTTCATCCATTTCGCACGAGCAGAAAAATTTTATCGCAATTTTTCTTTTTAAAATCCAAAAAGGTGGGTTTTTAAATTTGACAACACTGAGCTCAAAACTCAAAAAATCGAAAAGGTACTTCGTGCATATTGTAGGTAATGCACCCATCTATGCATAATCAAATTTGAAGTTATTTTGAAAAAAATTCTGGAAGTTGATACGACAAATGTCAAATGTTTTGAAAAATTGAAAATTCTGAAAGAATGACTGCAGACACATAAAAACACTCGATCGCTTCCGGCAAAAGCTACAGCTTAGTGTTTATGCTCAAAATATGCTGAAAAATCTTAATTTTATGTCCATTTTTATGGAGGGCGAAAATTGGACTTAGCGTGAACCCAATATTTGATATTCCCCTACATAAAAAATTACGGAGTCTTCTCGCTTCCTGGTAGTGTGAATTTCAGTGTGAATAAACAGTATAAAAAAATTTTATGTACAAAAAAATGGTAATTATTTAATAATATCGTACCTTTTTCGCATCGTACACTTGGTTGTGATTCGTTTTGTTATGCTTTCGCAGAATCTATATATGAAAAACAATACGGAACGTATTTTACCCACAAACATTATTTTTTTACGTTTCCTTAAATCCTTTCACCTATTAGCACTTAAATCCCGTTTTCTTTTTCTGGCAAAATAGGCGTTTTTGCTTACTTGATTATTAAATTTTTAATACTTTCATATTTCGTATCCTTCTCTTTTACATCTTAATTAATTGCTAATATCATAAACTAGTAACATGAAAAAAGTAAGAAAAAATACTTATTTATCTGCACCATGAAACTTATAAGGTCCTAAATATATATATATATATATATATATATATATATATATATATATATATATATATATATATATATATATATATATATATATATATATAGGTAGAGTATATATTTATATATATATATATATATATATATATATGAGTGTATAATATATATATATATATATATATATATATATATATATATATATATATATATATATATATATATATATATATAGTGGGGGAGGAGAGAGAGAGAGAGACAAAGAGACAAAGAGAAAGAGAGAGAGAGAGAGAGAATAGGGTGGACGAGGATGGAAGGAAGGAGGGGAATGATAAATGAAGGAAGGAATGGAATGGAGGTTACGTAAAAATGATTCACATTCTATGGAAAGCATTTAAAAAAAAATTAAATAAACATTTTTTTTTTAATGTACATTTCAGAAACCAAAATTTAATATCTAAATTCTAATACCTTTAATAAAAAAACTAGCTTGAAATACTATAATTAACCATAGAATTTAATTTCAAAGTTAAAAAAAACTTTTTAAATTAGCAATACCTCTAGTGAATATAATTTTGGTTTAATATACCGTATATATATATATATATATATATATATATATATATATATATATATATATATATATATATATATATATATATATATATATATATATATATATATATATATATATATATATATATATATAAATATATATATATTTATTTTAATTTATTTATATATAGAGTTTACTTATATATATATATATATATATATATATATATATAATATGGTGGAAAGAGAGAGAGAGAGAGATATATATAGAGAAAGAGAGAGAGAGAGAGAGAGAGGAGAGGAGAGGAGATATATAGATGAGTGAGATATATATATATATATATATATATATATATATATATATATATATATATATATATATATATATATATATATATATATATATATATATATATATATATATATAATTAAATTATAAGTTCTTAATCCAATGTAATATTTTGGACCATTCTGTATAAGTGCACTGAACTATTCGCTGGAAATGCTGCCGTCAAAGCTAAGAACAAATTTAATTTTTCTTCCTAGGTAACAGAAGTTTATTATTATTATCACAAATATTTTTAATATTTATCGTGGTTAAAAATATTTGAAGGAAAACGCTTAATATTTTTTTATAAAAATTATTTAATTACGTAATTTTAAAAAAAGGGCATAAAGAATACAGTGAAAATTTTTAAAAAAATCGAAATTTGTTTATTAACCAATCGCAATGTTTCTTATATTTCGACTTAGGAAAATGTAATGCGTTTTTTTTCAAAAAACAGCCGTTGAAAATTTTGAATTTTGATGAGCATATCCGCAATTTGTCAGATAGTTTTCTGATATATATGACCTAAACCGTTTTATCTTTGTCATTTGTGCTTACGCTCACTCGGTAAGAAATGCTTACACAGTTTTAGCACGAATTTCGTGCAAAAAACGACCGCAATTTCTTACGAAGTTTACTTGTTTAAAAACAATTGGAATCAGCTGTTGTGATGAAGCCCATCGATATGGAATAAACAGAAATAAAAACATAACAAATGGTTTAAATTACAAATAATTAATCTACTATTGTGATGGAGTTTATCTATTTGGAAGAAATTACATTTAAAGCTAATTTTGTTGAATGAACCATTCATCAATTCAAATGGGCCTACCACGCCACCATATTGTTTGTTACATTTTTACGTAAGCACGTCCTAAATCCAGCATTTCTTACGGTTTTGTCCTAAACTTGACAAAAACGAAGGCAAACTCGAGAATTCCTTACGTTTCGTAAGCACAAATGCAAAAACGAAAGCTGCTCTATTGTAAAGTCATTTTCGTTTTTTCAATTTTGTGCTTACGAAACTTAAAAAATTATATATATATATATATATATATATATATATATATATATATATATATATATATATATATATATATATATATATATATATATATATATATATATATATATATATATATATATATATATATATATATATATATATATATATATATATATTTCTTGTAAACAAAAGTAAACTAAAAAATCTCTTTCGTTTTTGCAGGAAATTCGTGCTAAAACTGTGTAAGCATTCCTTACAGAGCGTAAGCACAAATGACGAAAACGAAGACGGTCTATTTTAACATATTTATATTGTGATAAATAAATATCAGTTCTCCTACTGACAAATCTTTCTGGCCTCTTGTCAAAAACATCTCTAACAACTTCTGCAAATCTTCCTTTCCTCCTCTTACTCGATCTGATGGTATTGTAGTGTTGCTAATTCTCCAACTGAAAAGGCCAATCTCTTCGGACTCCTATTTTCCTCTAACTCAATCCTGGACGATTCTGGCATTGCTCCTCCTCCTCCCTCCCTCCTCCCTCCTCCTCCTCCTCCTCTCAGGTGTCCTATGCCTTTGCTTGTGAATATTTGATCAGGTGCATGGGGTTCTGAAATCAATGAAATCTATGAACGTTAGGAAGGCGGGTGGAAAGGATGGCGATCATCCGAATGTTGAGGGAGTCAGCTTCCGTGCGTACCCCGCCCATCGTTCAACTATATTATCTTTGTTTCAATACCAATATTTTCCCTTAGTGCTGGAAGCATGCACATGTCCAACCTATTCCGAAAAAAAGGAAGACGCTCTGATCTTTCTAACTATCACCCTATAGCTCTCACTTGTGTTCTATCTAAGATCTTTGAAACCCTTCTCAACTCTCATTTCTTAGATCATCTGGAATCTCATTCACTTTATCCGATCGCCAGTACGCTTTTCGGCGCCCGAAGTCAACTGGCGATATACTTTCTTATCCTACTGATTTATGGTTTTCCGCCCTTAGGAACTAAGGGGAGACTTGCCTGGTGGCGCATGAAAAAATCCAAAGCATTTGCCCGGGTATGGTAAGCGTAAATGCTCTCCAAGCGCCCCTCCTTTTGGTTTCCTTCTTCTCTTTGCTTACTTATGTCTAATTTTTTTTCAAATCGCTTAATATTGGCTATTGTGATGGGGGCGACTTCTACTTTTTCTGTCAATAGAGGTGTCCCTCAGGGTTCTGTCTTACCTCCTACTTTTCAGTAATGATCTTCTCACCAGCACATTTAACTATATCCACCCATATGCCGATAACTCGACCCTTCATTCATCAACTCATTTCAATTCTACTCCCTGTTTCACTTCTAGAATTGCCTCTCGTCCTAATCTTTCTGAATCTGTTCTAGCTGATCTGGATAGAAATTTCAGGTGGGGTCGTCTCAACCTTGTGAAATTCAATTCTTTAAAAACCTAACTTCTACAAATCTTCCTCTCTAAGAAACCTTCTAACTTCCCTACCTCTTTCGTCGGTCTCTCGTCTCTCCTGTTAACAATATAAACATCATTGGCCTTAACATAAACAAAAAAATGTCTTGAAACCGCACATCACAACGGTTGCTAGGGCAGCCTCAAAGAAACTGGGATTTCTGTTTAGACTGGGAGTTTGATTTTTCTTCTGCCACCTATAATTTATACAAGGGCTTCATCCATTGTATGGAGTAATTTCAAATCTTGGGGTTTGCCAGTCGAGTCATGAATATCAAAAGGCTTATAAACTGTTCTGTACTTTCCACTTCACTTGACCCTCTATCTATGCGGCGCGATGCTGGTGATTTTTCTCTTTTCTATAGGTACCGCAGATGCAGGCGCTTGAGGGAACTTATCACTCGCCTAACAACAACTTTACGATTCCCTGGTAACGAAAGGGGTGCTGAATTGCGCATGAGTTTTGTGTTGATATTGATAACTCCAGGCAATTTCTGCTGCAGCTTCCTTCTTTAATGCCCCTCTGTCTGTGGAATTTCTTTTATCTTCTGTGTTTCCTGCTGTTCTAATCTCCTCATTTAAGGCCTCCGTCTGATGCTCATCTGAGTAGTTTACGCTAGTTGGTGAACTTTTGAGGTGTACACCAGAACCTCCTTGAATAGGGTTCTTCCAGTGAGTGGTGGTGACAACCCTAATATATATATATATATATATATATATATATATATATATATCTAAAAGTATAGGTATATATATATATATATATATATATATATATATATATATATATATATATATATATATATATATATATATATATATATATATATATATATATATATAGAGGAGAGAGATTCAGAAATGAAGAATTGAGTGAAATGGAAATGGACAGGAAGGAGATATATATATATATATATATATATAAAGAGATATATATATATATATATATATATCAACAAATGAATTATAATGGGTTCATTGCGTAAAACAAGTAATTTTAGAAAACTGATATATATATATATATATATATATATATATATATATATATATATATATATATATATATATATATATATATATATATATATATATATATATATATATATATATATATAGGAGAGAATATATATATATATATATATATATATAAAATAGAACTTGAGGAAATGGACAGATAAAGACGAGTTTTACTTATTTAAATTAAATTAAATAAATGATTAAACCAGAGTTCAAAATTTCCCCATTTAATGAAAATTGCAAAATCTCTAAGACTGAAAAGTCATCATTTCGCATTACCACCATATAAAAAGGTGTGAAATTAAGAGTTTCCATGTATGTAATTGTATCTAGTCATATTATTTTTTAAGTTATTAAGTGGTTTCACTTTTGGGGTAAAACTGGTAACTGAATCTTCATGTAGTTATACATGTTTTTTTTTCTACCCAAATGTATTTTTTATGACATTTAATACTTGTGTTACATATTTTTATTAATTAAATTAGTAAGTCACAAACTAAGAGATATAAAAAATAAATGACCATTTTTACCCCACGCACTTACCAGTTTTACAAAACCAAAAATTAAAAAAAATATGATGCTCAGTAATGCCAATAAAGTATAAGTTATACATGTTTTTTTGCCTAAATTTATTTTTTAACACGTTTAATACCTCAATTACATATTTTTATTAATTCAATTAGTAGGTCACAAACGTACGAGAAATAAAAAACCAATTACCATTTTTACCCTACGCACTTACCATTTTTACCCCCAAAAAAACTTTTCACACTTGCATTTTTCAAAAAATTAATAAAAATACTTATTTACACATTTTTAATATATTCTTTATTATATAACATTAAAGAAGGTTTATATTTGAGAAAAAACATTTAAGTGAGGGTTAAGTGAACTGGAAAGTACAGAATAGTTTATAAGCCTTTTGGCTTTTGACTCGACCCTCTCCAAATGCCGGGTGAAACCAGAGCCCCACAGAAATGAGAACAGGACTCCATACAAGGGCGGATGAGACCCTTGTATAGCTGGAGTAACTGAGAAAAGGAAAAAAGTCTCGCAGTCTAAACAGAACTCCCAGTTTCTTTGAGGCCGCCCTAGCAACAGTTGTGATGTGGGCATTCCAAGACATTTTTTTGTTTATGTTAAGGCCAAGGATGTTTATATTGTCAACAGGAGAGACGAGAGAACCGTCGAAAGAGATAGGAAAGTTAGAATGTGTTTTAGAGAGGAAGATTTGTAGACTTTGAGTTTTTAAAGACCTGACCCCCACCAAGGCTGAGACAACCTAACTGAATTTGATCAATTTAAGAGAATAATCTGAAAGATCTGAGCAATCCCAGAGGAAAGAGGGACAGAACTGAAACGAGCTGAAGGTCACATACATATACATAACATACATATATACATATTATATATATTACATATATATATAAATATACATATACATATACATATATATATATATGATAAAAAAAAATATATATATATATATATATATATATATATATATATATATATATATATATATATATATATATATATATATATATATATATATGTATATATATTTATATATATATATATATATATATATATATATATATATATATATATATATATATATATATATATATATATATATATATATATTTTTTTATTATTATTTTGAGTTTACTTACTTAGTTGTCATCTTTGTCGTTACCAATGAGGTTCTTCACAACTGAGACAACTGTACCAGGCAAAAGATTTGGCATCATTCATAGCTTTTGTGACATCTCACACTCTGGTCAGTTTAAGGCAATACAGGACCCATTGTAAAGGGGAGAACTCTTAATCGGTGAATTTATTTGTATTGATGTATATATTGCTTTTTATGAAACCGCAGCCCAATTTGTATTGATAAAATTACTCTTTGAGTGATTCTTCACTTCCCAGGATCAATACATATTGAAATGCGGTTTAACAAAAAGCAGTATTCACATCAATACAAATAAAATCTCCGATTAAGAGTTCTTCTCCTTACAATTTGCACTTTGCTGCCTTTGACCCTAGTGTGAGCGTAGATGCGTAACTGAGGCATCTGTCCTGATATAGACGGTCCTTATTCCTACTGACAAAAATCTCTTGCATAAGTTTAAGTCGCGTATCTTTAAAACTCATCGTGATCAAGTGGTCAGCGCACCTTCTATTTCTTCTGCGAGTCCCTGGATTAATGCTGGTAAGTGAAGAATCACTCAGGAAGAAATTTCATAAACAAATATGGAGCTGCGGTTTAATAAAAAGCAGTATTTACATCAATACAAATAAATTTTCCGATTAACAGTATTCTCTTTACAATAGGCCCTATATTGCCTTTAACCCGAGTGTAAGAGGAGATGAGTGGCTGAGGTATCAGTCCTGACATTATCGGTTCTTCTCCTGACAAGAATCTTTTGCATAAGTTTAAGTCGCTTATCTTTATAGCTCATCGTGGTCAAGTGGAAAACACACTTGATATTCCGTTTGCAAGGGCCCTGGATCTAATCCTGGTAAATGAAAAATCACTCAGTATATATTGAGATGCGGTTTAATAAAAAGCAGTATTTTACATCAATGTATATATATATATATATATATATATATATATATATATATATATATATATATATATATATATATATATATATATATATATATATATATATATATATATATATATATATATATATATATATATAGAGAGTATATAGATGAGAGAGAGAGAGAGAGAGAGAGAGAGAGAGAGAGAGAGAGAGAGAGAGAGAGAGAGAGAGAGAGAGAGAGAGAGAGAGAGAGAGAGAGAGAGAGAGAGACATAGATATATATATATATATATAGGGAGTGAGAGCTTGAGTGTGCGAGGGTGTTGCAATAGAGGGTATGGAGTGGCGTGATATATATATATATATATATATATTTATATATATATATTTATATATATATATATATATATATATATATATATATATATATATATATATATATATATATATATATATATATATATATATATATATATATATATATTAAGACGCCAAGGCGGTAGTCTTTAAATTTAACGTGATATTTGCGAAAATCCAGATTACTGCTCCTATTATCCAATACAGCGCCGAACGCAGACCACATACGTAGTAAAACTTAGTATGTTCAGGAAGGAAGACAAACAAATTGATTAAAATCATTTGCAGATTTCTCTGAATTATTTCCGAAATCAAACTATTTTTCTAGTCTGACCCTTTTCCTATAATTGTAATCTGGTACTTCATGATAGTTGAGGAGTTACCACAGCAAGTTAGAGCTGAGAATCAACGTAAAAGTCTTCTTTCGGCTTCCCTTAAGAGATCATTGCAATGAAGAAATATGTAGAGTATTACATGTACAATAAAATAATAAGGAAACATAATAAAAATTATTAAGGTTTTAAGAAATGATAATCTTTGTTTGAAAAGCACAAGTTAATTTTCCATAAATTAATTTTTAAAGAAATATTACTATCGATATATTTTCAGGTTTAGTGAATAAAGTGTTGGATTGTTTTGAAATTTTAATATCTCGAATCTTTAAATTGATAAAGATTTTTGTGCCAGTTTGTGGCAATAGATGGCTTGAGACAATAATGATGGAGATCTCTTTTCTCTCAAAAGATGGCATTACTTTATGAAAAATAACCCGCCGAAGTACTGTTGTAAGGATGAAATATTTTTTATGTAACGTAATGTTTAGCATTTTTATATGGAGTTCCAACTAGTTCCAAATGATTATCAATACAGGTCCGAAATACGTGATCACGTGAGCACTCATAAAAAGTTCCAAATGGAACTTTTTTTTTGAATCGGAACCAAATTCCAATTATTTTAAAATCGATTGCGAAGTAATAAATAACCTCACCTAAAAACTCTTCTCTCCCAACATCACACCTAAAACACTCAGTCCCTAAAGTTCACAAACCCTCGTATGGTGTTGGCCAAGTACTTGAATATTACCCACTGCACTGCACTGCACTGCACTGCACTGCACTGCACTGCACTGCACTGCACTGCACTGCACTGCACTGCACTGCACTGCACTGCATGCCTCTTATTTTGCCATAAATTAAATCAACCAAATATTTTTACTTACCTGGAGGAATGTAAGGTGGTGGAATAGCCTGAAAAAATTAAATATATTATTATTAGAATTATTGTTAAGGCGGCTACACACATGCAGAGTTGTCGAACCCTTTGCCAAACTATGAATATGAGCGTATTTTGGTTGTTGTTGAGTGAGACACACACACACACACACTATATATATATATATATATGAGACCCTAAAATCGACTGCATAGGCGATATTACCTTATAAAGTTTATTATCATTAGAGAGAGAGAGAGAGAGGATCCTGATGACCACCTGTCTTTATTCTTATTATTATTATTATTATTATTATTATTATTATTATTATTATTATTATTATTATTATTATTATTATTATTATTATTATTATTATTATTATTATTATCTTTTTATTTTCAGGACCTTTCGAAGATAATATGAAAGTACGTGGCCTTATATTTGTAATGTTCGAAAAATGAGAATATACAACAGATCGAATGTTTTTTTTCTCTATAAACTTATTTTAGAGGCGTAAGGTTCGTGCATTTTAAAGTGTTAAAAGGTGCATCTCAGTCTCATAAATGCAGTTTTTCATCAGTTGAAAAGTTTTACAGCTTTTTTAACACTTGAAAAGTTATTCAGCTATCATGAATCGAATTAACAGATATTTACTATAGAAGATATTGCGGAATGGGAAGCCAAAACCCCTAAAAATAATGTCTCCACACTATGTTAAAAATCCTGACGGTCTTGAATATTTTACACGCTGTGATTACCTAGGTTATTCTGATGGTGCACTTGTTTTTATGAATTCCGACTAATTAATTTGTATATGTCAACAAGCAGAAGCATGTATATAAAAAAAATGTCCCATACCATCTTAAGCCAATGGAGGAAAGTCATCTCAGGAGGTGAAGAGCACGATTGTAAGCGACTAAGTTTAACCTTTTCTAAACATCTATATATGAATACTTTATCTATTAGAAATTTGTACATGTGTAAAGATAGAGGAATATTTGAGCTTACTTAGTATGGATTTTATATTAGGGGCTAGTCTCAGATAAAATATCTGTCTCAAGTTCGTAAATTAGTAGAGCTGAAAATGAAGAATACAAAAATATTCGATGTTTATATTACTGTTACTCTTTGTACGTTGTACCATGAGAATAACACATTTAAAAATTGCTACCCAAGGGCTCTGAAAATATTACTAGTCAGTTCTTAAACCAACTGGACAATCGTAAATTCATTCACCAACTTAGAGAACAGTGGCGAGAATCTATTTTCCAAAACGATCCTTACAGTGAAAGATTTGCAGTGTTTGAGCAAGAACTTTTTGCATATTTCACTATAGATTATGTTGATGCATTGAAGAAATATATAACGTGTCATGGTTGATGGAGCTGGCATATGTGTAAAGATATAAGGATTTTAAATTTTAAGATTTAGTAAACCTATATATGACGAATCTTTAAACGGTTTATAAAACATTTATTCACATATGGAAATATATATATATATATATATAATATATATTATAAGTTATATATAATATTACTATATATAATATATATTATACTATATAAAATTATATAGTATATAGTATCATATATATATATATATATATATATATATAATATAGATATCATAATAGTGGTATTTAGATCTTGTGAAGTGGCGGACGTTCAAGAAGTGCTACTAAAGAAAGTAGTATTTACTCATACCAATTGATATTTTTGGGCTAGATCTGTGTAAATGAGTGAATAGGAGCTAACTATTGAACCTTTGAGTTGCAATAGAATGAATTATTAAATGTTATTTTTTATCTGTAAATTATCATTTATTCGTTTCGGCGTGGTCTGCGATTGACAATTTTAAAATAAGTTTTAGTTTAACTTATTTTTCATTTGTTTTAAGTTTAGGTTGAACAAAATTTAATATTGCCTACCAGAAATATAGTAAGTTTCATAGTTCTAAGTTTATTTTCATTAGTACGAGCTGCTTTTTTTTTTTTTTTTTTTTGTTATTTTGTATTTTTGTGTTCTCCGATTTCAATGCTTTAACTTTAAGTGAGAAAATTTTTAATCAGATCATTTTATTTTTTCACTCTTTTTCTATCGCTATTTCGTGAATGTGTAGGGGTGTATGAGAGTGTTGGGTTAGTTTTTTTAACTTCAAGATTTTCATATCTTGCATATTTAATAGTAAATTCGGATTTAGTTTATTCTAACGTTTACGTTTGAAATAAGGTTTGTTTATGTGTGTGTAAACATATTTTAAGCCTGATTTCAGCGATTTGCTTTTTGTTCCGCCTGTTTTTGGTTTTTGTTTGTTTTATGGTGGATGTGTGTGCATGGTAGAATGGAAGATGTTGCACAGCATCGGGTCTATCGACTTTACACATCCGTGGGCTTGCAATCCTACCACTCTCCGCACACCTCGCGACCACCCACACTCTCGCTCCAACCCCTACCGCCCCTACCCTATTGCTCCGTTCTTGATGATCTCAGAATGGCTAGAGAATTTCATACTCTATACTTCTGTTTGTTAATATGTCCAAGCTTATAACTTATTTCATAATTCCGTCTAAAGGGTGGGTTATGTGCCTATGTTAACATAAACACTCTGTAAAACGTCTCGTGATATCTCGATTATTCTCCTAATTTTCGATGTTTCCTCTGGCTTAAATATCTTTCTCCCTTTCTATCTTACATATCTTGTGCTGTTCTGCTACTTGGCCGTCCTAATAGACCAGATTTCCACGCTCTTTTTGAATATCTTACTCACTTTTTTTTGGCCGCCGAGATTGGAAGCTCCATTTTAACTTCTCGAAAATCACGCTCTGAAAAGACTAAGTACTTCCAACATTCTCTTAATTCACTTGCCAAGAAAAGCTACACTATTTCCTTTTCACGTTAAATATAGTAAATCTTCAACTGTAATACGATTTACACTGTCTATTGGAGCGCACTTAATCAGATGGTTGATGGAGAGCCAGTGCCATATAGATCTCTACAGCAAAAAGCTATCAGAAAAGCAACGAAATATTAAGCAATCGACCTTGAACTTCTGGCAGCCTAATATTCTGTTCTTCATATCTAGCATAATTTTAAAAGAAAAAATATTTTCTTGTGGCATCGAATCGCAAACTTCTTTTTTCAGCTTTTTTACAATAAGAATCAGTAAAACGCATCTTTCTTGTCTAGTAGAATATGGTCTCTTCAATGACGCCTACGCTTAGAGGAACATACTATATTGTGGCTGAATGTTTTTTCCTCGTATCTCTTCGTGACAGTAGATGCCATTTCGATTTTAAGTGATCATCGGCGCTTTAAATCAACAGATTACGAAACCACCAGTTTTCATTCTCAAGTATATAACATAACAATTCTTACCGAAATTCAAAAGTTGCTCCCATGTCTTTCTTCGAGTCGTCACATTTGGGAAAGCATAAAGAACTTATGGTTCTTCAAAGGATTGATCGATGCTAGAAGATACAACTTCCTGATGAATGAACAGATGTCGTTTCAATAAGTCTGTTCTAAGTTTGCCATATTCCCTCCAACTCCTCAGGTTATTCTATTTCATTGTTATTCTTCGTCACAGAAGACGCACTTCATCTACTGAGCCAACCGGAACAACTTTTAGTGCTTAGACAGAGCAACCCAAAAAGGTTTTCCACATTTGGAACGCGTAGTGGTAGTATTAGTGAATGTTTAGGTGATTTAAATCTTAAAGAGAAGTTTACCATATAAAAATTATATATATATATTATATATATATTATAATATATATATATATATATATAATCAATTCAATATGTAACAGACTGTTATATCTTCTCATACAAATATCTAGAGGTCCTTCATATTATAAGGTAGGATTTCAATGTACAATAACACTGAATTGAGTTATTGGACCTTACGTTCAAACCGAGAAATTTAGGTTGGGATTAAAGTGAAGCCGAATCATTCACATTTCATCACGATCTATGGATACAATACTTATATGCTAGGAGAAGTGCACTCTGCAGGCTCAGGACAGCACATCAAGGGATACGTGCCTACAAGACCTAGAGCATAAACGCACAACTATTGACCACATAAACGTAAATTATTTATTTATATATTTTGTTATAATTTCAACCAACACCAAACATTTCTCTACTTCCTATTTATAAATATCACATTATCTTATTTATCTCCATCGATGATTTCTTTATCGATAAATATCTAACCAAACAATTATTAAACATAATATTTAATACCAAGATCAAATCAAACATTAGTATTTTACAGCAGCCCATTTTTTTGCTTTTCTTCCACGCTTAATCTGGCTCTGCCTTATTTTTTTCTACGCGATCTTCATCATGAATTGCGGAGGCGTTCCCAGTATGGCAGGTTTTTATGTCAGTTATGAGACTTACTTAGCTGGCTCTAAATCTCATTATTATGGATTCGGATGACTTGTCGTATTCGAGTGTCTCGCTGGAATATTATAGTCATTATCGACTATCATGCACTGATATTAGTAGGCGGAGTACTGATAATCGTTTGAATTAGGAGTAATGGAGCATAGTATAGTTCATTCCATATCTTCAGTAACTTATATAAAATTCTTACTCAAAACTCATAATCTCATTATGAGGTAGATCTGTGCTTTGAGTTCACTTGGCACATCCAGGCTAAGAGACATGACGATATCGAGGGATGTGCTAAACTAAAAATTCATCGTTCCTACTACTATCAACTTCTGCTATTTTCATTTCACTGCATGAAATCGATTGAGCAGTGAGATATATATATTTACTGACGAGCAAGCGAGCTTCCATCAAATAGAAAGTTAATACGTACACCTAATACTACTACTATGAGTATTCTATACATACGTTATAGACTAAAATCTTCTGGCCTCTATATAGCTTATTACCAAAACATTCTCTAACAACTATTCTTAGAGAAAATCTGTCTTGCTCCTCTTAATTATCGTCATCTAGAGGCTGAGGTATCCTGTTGCTTATATATATATTATTATTTATATATATTCATTCCAACCTGAAAAATACTCAATTACTCATCTGAGCTCCTATTCTATATATCCTCTAACTCAACTACTGGAATATCGTAATTCTGGTCATCCTCATCTCATCGGCTTCTTCTACTATCATCAGGTTAGTTCCTAATGCTATTGAGCCATGATTTACATTTATAGATATATTACTAGTGCATGGGCTGCCTGAAAATCTTACGAACGTTAGGAAGGTACTGGGCATGGCCCGAGATAGGCATTACTCATACCCACCAGTTTTGAGGAGTATGATTAGTGCTTTCCGTAGCTATGTGAATATCTAGCTCATTACTCGTATCTAAATAACTATATATATTCTCTTATTCTTCAATTACTAACTACCTACCCTCGGTTTTGGAAGCACGCAACACATAGTCCAGATAATAGCCGATTCGAAAAAATAGTATCTCGAGTTCACTGATCCCTTACTTAATCAATCTTGACGTATCACTATTAAGCTTCTCCACTTATGTGTTCAATACTAAGATCTTTTGAAACCTTCTCAACTCATTATTTCTTAGTATCATATATACTGGAACTATCATTTACTCTTCTTCCCGCAACGCCAGTTAATTATGAGCTTTACAGGCGTTCGAGGTCCTTATCATGTACGAATATTACTTTCCATCTATACTGAGATTTAATGGTTTTACCTAGCCTTAGGAAATCATACGGGAGACTTAGCGTGTGGCGAGCTTGACATTAATTCACAATAAGCCTTTACGGTATGGCACGCGTCACTTAGCTTACTTACCAAGCTCCCTTACCTATTGAGAGGATTTTATACTCCATCTAACTTTAGTCTTTACTATTAATATCTTAATTTTTCTTTTATCTAAATCCTCAAATGTCAGGAGTCATGTTGATTCTTAGAACGGGGCGACTTCATTCTTACTTTTCACTTTAATATTTGTGTGTTCCTCTAAGGGTTTACCTGGTCTAATCTGCCTATCATTTATTATTACTATACATATTTATCATATTACGTCTTCTCACTTAATACTGCTAAAAATACTAACTCACTATCCACTTCGAGTTTTAAAATAAGAAACTATCAGATACTATACACTATCATTTTCAATTCAACTCATTTCAATTCTGCAACCTCTTTTACTTCTATTTCATGAAAAACCTTACTTATATACACATCTCGTATTATATCTTCTC
>JABUQX010101488.1:22500-32500 GCA_015478945.1 Trachelipus rathkii
TATGTGTGGTAGCAATTGGAGTGTAGCTTAGATATCATCAAGGTTTGTCAAGTAAGGCTAAGTTAATCATACTAAAATTCTTAGCTAAACATGACGCCATTCATTAGGCGAATATTATTATCATTATATATTATTATTTATAATTTTTATTATATTATGTTTTATTTTTAATAATTTTTATATTACTATTTAATGTTATATATATATTTAATATATTATATTATTTCTATTATTATTTATTTTAAATTTATATTGTTTTCTTGCATATTAAGGAATCTAATAATTGGGTTAATTTAATTTTTTTTATTATTAATTATTATTATTAATATATATTATAATTAATTATTAATTTATATATATTATTATTATTCAATTATTATTTAATATTATATTATTAATTTAAAATTATATTTAATTTATTATTTAATTATATATTAAATTATTATAGTTAATTATTATTATAATAATTATATTAATTAGTATACTATAATAATATATAATTATAATAAATATAATTTAGAAGTTATATATTTTTGAAAGAATGATTATCGCGGAAATCGCAAATGTTACCTAGTAATATTGGGTCAACGGAATCTAGACACATCGAGGTGTCAGAAATTAATTTAGTAATATTTTTATTACAAACTGGTGTAATATCAACATCGGAAAATTTTAGTTTCCTCATATCCTATCTTCACTAATAATTAATATTATATTGTTAGTAAGATTTTTGAGATATTTATATTTTTTTGTATATATAAATAATGCATTCAATTTTCACATAATAATAAATGGCGTCTAAATAATAAGCTAGAGAGGTCATATATACTTGTTACATTCTTATGAGAAATAGTCGAGTTCCTACTTATCATCGATGAATTATAAGATCAAATTAGTAGGATTAAAGTATCGACTGTATATTTATAACAAATGTAATCTGGATGGACTATATATGGCAATCTTCACTCTAAGGAAAGATAATATTATATACTTATATAAGACACTATAAAAGCTAGTAAATAGGCGGAGCATTGTTCTTGGGTATCAATTATCTTAATTACTCTGGTTGGATGTTTATCTATCAAAATTTAGAGATATAATATAAACTTAGGCAGAGTAACAATATAGCTAATTTAGCTTGAGGGAGAGGAATTAAGCCTTTGCTGCTCTTCATACTAAGATTTCGCACAACCTATCACCACAATAGACTTATCACGCTCGCTAGTGGAGAGTGAGTATCTAGCGGTACTAATTTATTGTCGTTGGGCTATATAAGCGAATTTAGGTGAAGCCCAGTTGGATACGCCATTTCATTAGAGAAAGATATACTAATATTCGTATTATCGAAATCAGTCTATATATTATAGGCTAAGAGCAGTTATCGCAAGAATACCGACAAAAAATGCTGCCTGAGCATTTCAGAGGAGATACTTGTCCAGTATTAGATAATCAGCTCACATTACATTACGAGCGAGGGTGATCTAAATCACAAAATGAGCTGAATATGTTAATATACCAATGATTTTTAGTATTATGCATTATAGCTAGTTAAAATTAATTATATAATAATAATCTATAGTGTCCTATTAGTTAGCTTTAAGTACTTGTCCACCAGTCTTTGAGACGAAAGCCTGATTAGAATAGTATTTCATATTTTATATATTTGATTATTCAAATAGTTATTATTTTGTTTCTTGTATTATAAAACTCGCTCTTGTTTCATATACATCATCAGTAGTTAACATACTGAGTATAACTAATGTAAGAGGCAGATCCCTTAGGCATATTGTAGCGAATACTTGCCCTACTGACCAGCTCCCTATATCCCTATAGATATTTGGTTTTACTTTCTTTTCAAACATACATAGTGTAAATATATATTATGCTATATACTAATATATAATATATATATATATATTAATAATAATATAGTAATAATATATATATAATATAATATATATATATATATATATATAATAAATAGTAATAATATATTAATATATATTAATACTAATATTATATTATATTAATAATACTATATATATATTATATATATATAATAATATTCAATATTTATAATATAATTAATTATATATATATATATATATAAATATATATATATAATATACTATATAATATAATATATATATTATTATATATATATTATTATATCTATTTATATATATATATATATTTATATATATATATATATTAATAATACTATACTATTATATATATAAATATATATTATCAATAGTATATATATATATATTATATATATATATATATATATATATATAATAATAATATATATATATTATATATATAGATGAATATCCTACATAAGTCAGCATGCTTGCTTTTATATAATTACACACTCGTTAATAGACTCACTATATTTATTCATATAAAAATATACTACCTAGTTAAATAATATATATAAGCAACAATGATACTCCTTAAACTATTATTTTAAATTATACCTATTAAACTAAAACTTTTACCCTATCTATCATTTTCTTCACACATTATTTACCATTGGGTATTTAATAACACTACTTACCTTTAATTTAGGCTTTTATACTGACGAAGTATACTTTTTATCGATAATGCATTATCGAGCATCTTTAACCATGTCCCGTTATGATTTATAAAACTATTTTGCCAAATATATATAATATTATACCTATATAATAATACATACATATATATTATAAATTAAAAACTAAAATATACTAAATAATAGTCTGTTCTAATTACATAAATCGCATTTAGGGCTTATGAGCCTATGATAGGAGAGATGAAATTAATTTTTATACCATAATATCTTCATTCATTTTATCACAAAATTCCATCCTGAGATTATAACCAGCATGTATCCAACAATATGATATTTTATAACTTCATGAATATATTTTCCTTTTTATAACAATAGTATATACAATTCAATATTTTATCATTCCATTTACGCTCACCTAATAGTATTTAATATAATATGTTTATATCTATATAATATATCACATATCATTCATTATGTACTTCCTTAAACTTACGCTACAAATATATTTTAGCGGCATTAATTTTCATGCTTTAATTACAAGTTTCATTAAACTAGCTTTTTATATATATAATAACTATATATATAATATTAATTATATATATTATATTATTAAATATATATATATATATATATATATATATATATAATATATATATATATATATATATATTATATATTATATATATACATATACTATAGAATATATATATATATATATATATATTATATAATTAATATTATATAATAAACTTATATATATATATATTATATTATTAATATTATATATATATATATATTATAATTTAATATATATTATATATACGATATATATAATAATATAATATATATATATAATAATATATAATATATTATATATATTATATATATATATATATGATATGATAAAAGCTGTCGGTTACTATATAAAGCTGTATACTTCCACATCATTTTATTCACTTCAAGCTTACCAGCCCTATTCGTCATCTAGCTATTACATAACTATTATCAGCTCATAGGAGCTAGAATAACGCTATCGTTTCATTCGCTCTCTGGCTGATGCATTACATCATCGCTTGCTCGCCGCTGGTAATACCTTTTCCCTACTACTAATCAATAATTTATTTAATTGAGTATTGGGAATTTTTATTATGTAGAAATAAATTCAAATATTTTTACTATTTGACTATGTCAGTTACACTACATTTATTCACATTATAATATTAATATTATATGAAATGTTATGAGGATTTACATTAAATAAATACCACATATATACTGAGTGGGAATTTTTTATGGAAACAATTCTTAGAATAGACTAAATTATTACAATTAATATAAATATTGTTATTATTGCTATTTAATGTTTTTAAAATGAATATATATTAATAAAGTGCTACTGCAAAAATATATTATAAAATAGAAATAATTATAAACAGAGTAAAAGATTCTATAACTTTTACTCGCTCAAATGATCTAATATTATAAGGTAAGTAGCTTGACTAATACACCAACTCTAGAAGAAGCGGACGGCTGTTGCGTCTCACGGATAATAAACGAGTTAGGAGTAAAGTATCGCTGCATACTCGATAGTCAGAGACAGCTGATAAATAATATAAATAACACACACACATACTCACACACACACTACACACTAACACACATCACAACATATATACAATTACATAGCGAAATCTAAGAGTTTGAGGGGCCAGGAACATCAATAGTAACGAAATAAAAAGATATCACTGCTATTTCACATATCAGTCCTTAAAAGATGCCAATGTTTCTAAGATACATATGCATATATATAACACACAATATAACACACACACATTCACACACTACAAAAGATATTATAATATATATATATATTATAAATTATTTATTAATTAATATATATATATATTATATATATATATTATATATATATATGATATTATATACTATAATATATATATAATTATATATATTATATATATATTATAATATAATATATATATATAATATATAGTATATTAATATATATATATATATATATATATATATATATATATATATAATATTTAATATATATATATATATATCTAATTCATATAATAATATAATATATATTAAGTATATTATATTAATTTATATATATATATATATATATATCTAATATTTATATAAATATTATAATATATATATATATATATAATATATCTATATATATATTATATATCTTATAATACTATATATATATTCAGATGTATGGGTGCGAGAATATCAGATTATTATGTATTCGAATCCACGGATTCGTAGCTATCTCTAGAATACCGGATTGGATTCGGATTACGAGAAATCTCACGGAAAGGTCCTGGACATGGAGATGTCGATTCTAGATTCGGATTCGATACATTATCTCACCACACATCACCGGATTGATTCGATTATCGAATACCGTAAGAGATGCTGATATTCTGAGATCGGATTCGAGATACATATTTATTTACACATACGGATATTCGAGTATTCTCAGAAGCTATTCGATCTCAGATTACAGGATTGAATCCCTGAGTCTATTATATCTTGTTTATTCTATACACAATTTAAGAAGAAACTCATTATTAACAACATTAAAAAGAAACCATTTTAAATATGAGCTAATCACACATTTATGTAAGCAATCAATTAATAGAGTGCTAGTAAATAATAGACACTATATTTCAAAGTATGCATATAATTACTATATATTAATATAGGCTAATCATAACGCCATAGGAGAATAAATAGTTACGCCCAAACGTTCGAAATCCCGATAGTAATGAGAGTATATGTTAAACAAAAATTATTTAATTTTTAATAGGATAATATTATTTAATGTGTTGAAAATAGTTAATACTTGAAAGTTATTTAGTTTAATTAACTTTTTGCTAAATTTTAAACAATTTCAAAATTTAAATTCAACTTTATGATATAAAATTAAATCAATAAATATAATATTCAAGCAATCAAAATCAATTATATAGATAGTAAAATAGTCATTCTATTAAAACATGTATATATATATATAGTATATAACTAAGGGTAGATATATAAAATATGGTATTATATATATATAATTTCTAATTAATAATACATATAATAGTAATATATATAATTATATATTAACTTAAATGTTATTAATATTAACAATACTATTAATTATATATTATTAGTCAATATATATACTATATAGTAGTATATATATAATATATATAATAAAGTATATTATTTATATATATAATAATACTAGTACTTGTTATTTATGCTAATTAATTAAAACTAATTATAATAAATATAAGTAATAATATAAGATTGTGACATTTTGAATTTATTTAATTTTAGAGAAAAATCTTATAATATTATATATATAACTATATATAATATATGATGTATATTATGTAACATGATATGATTAATATATATAACTATATATTATTAATATATGTATAATTAAATTATAAATAATTAAATATATATATATATAAATATTAATAAATACTAATATATATATATAATATATTATATCACTTATAAAGTATATAATTTATATATATTTAGTAATATAATATAATATATATAATTATGGGTCAGGAACTTCTATGAGAAAGTACCTAAGATCTCAATATCAATAACATACAATAGTCATATAACTAGAGGGAAAAAGGAATATCACTGTAGTTGGAAGTATGTCTGAGTTATCTAATACATTAGTATTTATAATAAAATAGTTTAAATATTATAAATATATGCATAATAGCGTATGGCATAAAACGTGAGATCATATTTTGAGTATGCCTGCATAACGATGGTGATACTGACCCTATCGTGAGGACAATTTCAGGATACAAAAATAAAAAGTTTTTTATATAATAATTATGAATAGTATTTAATATGAGGATTACAAGTCACTTATTAGATGAGATACCTTTTATAAAGCGTAATCTCAGTTACTTATTAGTATATTATATGTTTAAAAATAAAATAGGAATTCTGTAAGTTAAATAAATAAAAAATATTTTAACTATAATAGAAAATACCTTACCCATGTAATATAATTATATCAGTTACCCGCTCCGATTAGCAGTGAGTCGCGGGTCATTCTCAGAGTATTCGAGGAACTAACAGTGAGGTAGGGAACTACTTCCTCCCATCAGTGAGAGGTGAGTCATACCCGGAACCATATCCCGCTCTTTGGTATTACTGGTATCGCGAGAGGGTTTCCTCGCGCCCCTACACTCTCTACGGGGATAATGGAAACCGGTACCCCCTTTGATTTTCACCGAGTAGCAGGCTCGAGGCCAAATCTCTTCTATACTACATTGCTTTGTCATTACCTTATTACAAATAATTATATTATGTTAATTAGTAATTTATATAATATATTAAACATTATTTGTATATATATCGTATCTAGATTATTTCTTTTAGGATACTAGTATATATATATATGTTATATAAAGATATTTGATGATATATATATATAAATTATACTTAATAATATAAAAGTTTCGTCACCGTATATATATATCATATTACGACGATATAGTTCCGTCACAAACCCTGTGTTTCCACCCTATAAAAATAAAAAAAATTTACCTGTTAACAATCTATTGGTGTTATACCATGTAGTAATAATTTTTCTATAATTAACAAAATATTTCATTGCCTCTTATTCCCTGTAAGATATTTATAGTTATTATATCATATTTTGATTTTAATATTTTTATTTGTTTACAATTTTTCTTAACTATAAATTATATTATGCACCTAGAGATTCCGACAATGTTAATTATCATTCTTCCCTGTAGCTTATTGTAGGATTTATCTGAGATATGGAAATTATATTCACTCTAATTTAATCGAGCTTCATTCCCATAATTAATTATTATATATATATTATATTATTATATCAAATATCATCTAATAATTATGATAAATTATAATTATAAATATAATATTAAAATATACTATATACATATCTAGGAGAAAAGTACTCATAAGGGCAGAAGACTTACTAACTAAGAATTGATCTATAGTAGTATATAATATATCTATATATATATAATATGTTATATATTATATTTATTATCCCATACATAAAATTATTAACCAAGGAATTCCAAACAATGTATTATCCTTTTCCCTGTAGCTATTGTAGTTTTTGAGATATGGATTGTGGCTCTATCAAGAATTATTAAACCTATAATTAATAATAATATATATATATCTATATTTTATAAATATATAATTATTAATATATATAAAATATAGTATATACTATATATATATATATATCTATCTTATTATTATATTATTCTATATATATATATATATATTAATTTATATATTAATATATATAATAATATTAGTATTATATATATATATATATATATATAATTAGTATATAGTATAATAGATTATATATATAATATATTAATATAAATTATCATATATATATATATTTAATAGTATAATAGTATAATAAGTATATATATATAAAAATTAGTAATATAAGATATATATCGTATATATATAATATATATATATATATTATATAATAATTATAATATATACTATTATATATATATATATTATAATTAATATATATATATTATAATATAATATATATATATATTATATTAATTTATATATATATTTATATATAATATATATTATATATAATATATATATAATATATATTAATATATATATATATATATATAATATATATATATCATAAATATATATTAAGTATATATATATAATAATTATATATCAAATATATATTATAAATAATATATAATTAATATATATATTATATTATATCATAATATATATATATATATATATATTTACTCCATATCTCATTAATTATATTCTATTAATATTTATCTCAGTCTAAAGGGTGGATATGTTATGCCTATGTTAACTATTAACTAACTACCTGGTAACACGTCTAGTGAAATCTCGAATTCACACCTAATTTCGGAGTTTGTGGCTTAAAATCTTTCTTCCTCTACTTTAAACAAATATAATCTTTGACTCATCATGCTATACTTAGTTTCTATATGCTATAATAAAAATTCAAATTTCCACAAGATGGAAAAGTATTATGAAATAAAAATCTGAAGGTTTACAGTACAATGTTATATATATTACTTTATCTACAATACCTCAAATACTTAGAGGAGTCCTCTAATTCATATAGTGAATTTTCTAATGTACCAAACACTATGGAATGGTTGGATAGATCCTCTCATACGATTACATGAGTGGGTAGATGAGGTAAGCTCACGAATCATTTTCAACTTTCATTAAATGAGAGTATCTGGACAACTAATTAAAGAAATCACTAACTCAATAACATCGAGGATCGAGGTATCCATAATAATCTATGAGTAGATACACTTATGACCTATGTTTCCAATAGTATACTTCACTCTAAAATAATACTCATCACACATTATAGCTTCACCTATTTAGTGATAATATTTCTGACCACAATACCTTTATATCCTTATTTTAATATTAACTCTAGGATAATTAGAACTTATTCCCACCTCCATCACTGCTCACACTGTGTCGTACTTTCTGGCACTTTGATCGGCATATTGTGAGGGGGCTTGCGCTGCTTCTACGTCATAATTAAATTATATTTGAGAATGATACATTAGCCATTTTGATCTCTGAGTGACGCTATACGGCATTTTACTGCGACAAGGTTGAGTGCTTAACGAAGTTGAGCATTAGAAACAAAGAGTCAGTTGTGAACACTCGTTACATATGACAGAGTAAATCTGTGTACGAACACGACAATTATAGCTCACCATGAGGGCGTCTGCGATGAGTAACTGAGAGTCACAGTGCCAATAAGGATTCTAGGCTAGAGCAAAGGACTATAACGGCATCGATAAAGGAAAAATCAGAGATTACTCCGGAAACAACTGAGTTGGACATTTCAAATGTAAATGTTCATCAGTTGCAAGAGGAAGATTTCTAGATATTAGCCCCAAAGTTTTTTTATGACAGCAGTGATCTTTATGACAATTTCATGTTAACGAAGGCGCTAACTCCTCTATGCGCATACGTAGCTATAAGGGAAACGGAGTCCGAGATATGTAAATCCGAACTAGGGAGATTGAACGAAGACGACTCGAAGAGGAATCTCTTTCTGGATAATTTGTGCAATTGCTTGTATCGCCGTCTGTGGAGCGTATGATGGATTGGGCTGAGATCTTAGATTGATTAACATGTTCCTGAATTTCACTTGGATAGGAGAAGAGGAGCTGGTGTCGGCTTCACGGCAGTAGTTACGCTGTGATCGGCTCGCCTCTGACATGGTAGTCGAAGAAACAGACTGACACGGTGGCAGTAGATTACATGTATCGCTGAACTACCTTTTGCGCGCGACTTGCC
>JABUQX010101489.1:7500-10000 GCA_015478945.1 Trachelipus rathkii
TTATATATATATATATATGTTACATAGATATATATTATATATACATATATATATAATATAGTAATATATATATAGCAGCATATAGCAGTTATATATATGATATGCAAGGAGAGAGTAGGTAAGAGAGAGGAGAGTAGCAGCAGATATATATACATATGAAGGCTATGTTAAGCATATATATGGAAGAGCAGTTAGTTGCTACAGCAGCATATACATATATAAAGAAGGTTGGAAGTTTCTTAGCTGTCAAGACAAGTGAAGATTTTCTTCGCATGGTTATAGGGCGACAGAGCTAGCAACCTGGTCCTTTCCTTTTGCTTGTGTTACTCTTGGACCAGTGTTAGAATTTTATGCGCCTAGAAGCAAGATCCTCTGGAGACCTCTGGGTGAACGAGTTTTGAAGCCTAAAGAAAGAAGATTCTAATTCTACTGAAAGGGGCGAAACCATATCTTATATTAACCAGAGGACTGCACGGAAACATCAGAAAAAAATGGTTTTCTAAAATGCTCTAGGGTTAAGAGTTTCTGGCCAAAAGAAGATGTTGGATCAACTGACAGGGCGAAAACCCTTTCCTAAGCGATACATATATATATATATGGTTATGATATATATATATATAGATAGGACATAGTATATATATATATGTTATTGTTGGCTATATTGTTGCTGGTTATTACATACATACAAGGTTGCTATTGTTAGCTATATATATATAGTATATACATATATATATTATAAAGAAAGAAGAGAGACATCATAAATAATTGTTGTTATTACATATGAAATTAACATATAAGTTATATATATACATATATATATATATATATATACATATATATAGCAGTATATATGTAGGTAGAGTGCAGTGGTTATATTTATATATATAGCGATATTACTATTGTTATTGCTGTTAATATTGTTATATTATTATATATAGTATATATATATATATATATATATATAGCAGCAGGACCTAGTAAAAAAATTAGCATAGGTTACAAAGTGTTATTATATATATATATATATATATTATATATAGTTATATATTGTTGTTATATATAATATATATATATATATATATATAATATATATATATATATTATGTTATTATATATATATATATATATATATATATATATATATATATATATATACATATGTTACCAGATTGGCCAGATATGGACCCAACTCCTTTGCACCCCACCAATCACTTTCCCCAGCTTCAACCAATTTGAGAAAAAGGTTATATTTAGAATAATACTTGAAATTAATAATTTCAAATTATGTTAAAAAAACTATAGCTTTTGAGCCCTTAAGTGAGAGTTTGGTTTTCTCTTTTTTTTCGTAAATGAGATCTGCATCGCTGAAAAGACGCTCCAGCTATACTTATTGAAGGGCATGCTATATTCCCTGCCGAGTTCTGCAAGATGTGCAACTTTGCTAATTATCACGCCATCAACCGTGGATCTTTATCCGATTCCGCAGTTTTCGCTTTTTGATAAATAATTCGATCACGGTCGTGGTCCTTTGGACACCTCTGAACAACCCTTTCATCGCTGCTATCTGCTCTTGCTAGCAGATAGTAAATGTGTGTCTGTTTTGTAATCTTTTCCTTTTTATTGGCTGGTGAAATTTCTGGCTTTAGCAGCATTTCATCACATAGGCATTCTAAATAAATTTTAACCCTTTGTGAAACACGTGGTTCAAGAAATTTAGTTTTGTATCTAGGATCTAGAAATTATTTTGCAGATTTTGAAATCTATTATCTATCTCCAGCATTAGTGTTTCTGTCACCTTTGAAAGTACATTACTTTTAATAACAGCATTTAGCACAGCTTTCATCGTTGCAACTAGAGGAATCTCGTCTGGCAAACAAGAATTTTCTGAGATAATAGTCTTAGTTACCTCTTCAAACGGTTTAAGAAGAGTAATACAATTACCTAAAATCGTATTATCATCCCCCGTCAAGCCTTTCACCTTTGTGTTTGTTCGAATAAGGGGAGACCGCTTCATTTATTTCTCCCATCCTCTCAAGCATGTACCAACTACTATTCCAACGAGTTTGAACATCTTGCGTTACAGAAAGTTGAGAAATTATTTAGTCTCATAATTCATAAATGAATACTATCCGCAAAAAATTCATGCGAATGCGAATGAGAATGCGGGTAGAGAAAAATTATGCGGATGCGATATCCGCTACACCTCTACTCTTTACGGTATTTTTTACCGTATAGCATTTGGAGATTAGATTCATTGAAAGTGGTATATTTTTTTTATTTTCAAAAGAAAAAAAATAATTGAAACAAAAATGTTTGCATTGTAACTTTGCACTAATCTGAGTTAGAGTCGAAATTTTGAATTTGACTGCTGGAGTCGGAGTCGAAAATTTTGCTTAAGTGGAGTCTGAGTCGAAAATCCAAATTTGATTTAAGGAGTCGGAGTCGAAAAATTTATTTTTACGACTCCGCAGCCCTGCTTCAGGCGTGATTTGTAACTACC
>JABUQX010101489.1:17500-22500 GCA_015478945.1 Trachelipus rathkii
CTTCCTGAAGAGCATGAGCATTTATAGCTGAATAGGGGGATGATGTAAATGGTGTAGAGTTCTAAATGAAATACTTTATCTCAGCAAAATACGTATGGAAAGCTTCGTCTTGTCCTTTCCCATGTGGTGGACATCGCAGTCAACGGCACTTGTACTGATAGCTACTGATGGCATAAATGGTACAGGTGTTTAATGCTTAAAATTTAAAATATTTCCCAATTTTGTTTTCACTTGAAATATAATTGATAATTTATAACTGTGGTAAAGTTTTTGTTTTAAACACATCAATTTTGCGTTGAATTTTGTAAAACTGATTTTCCCAGAAAGGCAACCTCATTTACAAATATTCTTAGGAGCTGTAATTTAGCCTGAGATTTGTCTTTAAATTTTTGCTGAAAGTAATTTTCAAAAAGTTGAGTCAATTCTAAATTCTGGGAACCCATTCTTCAGAGATAATTGTAAAACAGGTAGTTCTTTTGTAAAATTAGCAAAAGATGACGAAATTTGTTCCCATCGTCAAATAGAGCTTTAATTAATTGATTTTAAAAATATTGAGGATGAAAGATCAAAATTTTGTCGTCAATCCAGTAAAAAGTATATAGGCGAGATGGTGATTGATTGGATTTGGGAAGTTGTGTAATCAAAGCGTTTAATGGAGGGGTATAGTTACGAGGATTGGGGAGAGCAATTATAGTACCTCTTATATAAGGGTAGGTGGGATAAGGTAACTGTATGTATTATAGGGTAATAGTTTATTGAGTGTTGTTAGGAAGATATATGCTGGTCATTTTGGTTGAAAGAGTGCGTCGAGTGACCTGAAGGACTGATTGGTGAAGAACAAAGTGTGTTTAGAAGTGGTAGGATGTGTGGATCCAATCTTTACAATGAAACAGAATGATTGGGAAAGAGCGGGGAGAAGAATAATGGTATTGGTTTATGGTTTACAAACAGGCGTAACGGATAGGAATTATACGGGAGCTCTATTGGGCAGGTGTTAGTCCATGATATTGATGATTGGTGGTTAAGCTTCCTAATGAATGTCCAAGTGAATGTATGACTAAGGGAAGCGTGGCGTAAGAAAAATAGAGTTGAAAGGTGACTTGTTAAATATTAAATAGCAAGAGTTGTAGACAGGAATGTGTTATGTCTCCTTCGTTATTCAATTGTTATACTGGAGGGGTTTATGAAAGAATTAGAAGGGGGGTGGCAGGGATGGTGTTAGAATGCATGGGAGAATGAAAGAGTGAGGGTTCCTACTATTAATTGCGATGATTTCGTTGTGGTGTGGCGAAGCTGAGAGATTGAGAGGATTGGGGGAAGGAGATTTGGTATCTGTGTGAAAAGGAGGGGTTCTGATAAGTAAACGTAGATTAAGCAGTAATGGTTCATGACTGTGAGTGAGACAGTCCTTCAAGTGTGAAGTTATTGTTTAGATTGGTGAGCAGGTGGGAAAAAAGTGTCTGAATTTAAATTATTGTAAGATAAATGTTGAATGAAAAGGGAATCGGATGATGCAGAGTGTAGTAGAAAGTTTGTGAAGGCAGGAGGTGGCTGTGCAATTTAACTCGTTTGGGGGGATTAATCGGGACAAGTCTGAGTGCGCCAGGTCTTTCCATGAAGGTATGTTGCTACCTGTGGTTAAGAAAGTAGTTAGACTAGGTCTGGATAAAGGTATTGATCTAGAAGTACAATGTGATTCGGATTGGACAGTCTTAGGATGTGTTAGGTGTGAGAAGAAAAATTGATAAAATTGGGAATGTAAGGTATCTTAGAGAGTTGTGTAGTGTGAAGAACAAAAACGGAAGAAAATAAATGAAGACATAAAGAAAGTATGTTGAGACTGGTTTGGTCATGCTGAAAACGATGGAAAGATAGTCGGTTGGTTAAACGGAGTATAGTGGTGAGTGTGGCTGGAAATCAACTCGGCTGGGAGACCGAAGTAAAGTGGATTGAGTCAAGTAAAGGAATCCCTGGAGGAGAGAAAAGTGATGCGAGTTTGGCAAAGGCAAGAAGAAAGGTGCAAAATAGGAGTGGAATGGCGGGGTTTTGTGCGGGGGTATGGTTGTGCCCACCTGGACCAAGTGATGAACCCTACATGGCGAGATGCCCTAGTGAGGGTCCATCGGGGTCCGTGAAGCTCTAGAGTGGGAATTTTTCTGACTGCAACGAGTTCTATATAAACGACGGGGCGGTAATGATTAAGCTTTCTTCTTTCGCCTTGCTTCATATCATTCTTACTACTTTTCTGTCCAGGTGTATGTTAGCACCCTACACCCCAGTACTTGGGAAGAAGGTGGTTGAATGATCATTATATAATATATATATATATATATATAATTATATATATATATATATATAATATATATATAATATATATGTATAGTATATATACTATATCATGCAAGTTTTTCATAAAGTACTTGTACTTTATACATGCACTTGTACTGACAATTCTCAAGAGTACTTGTACGGAACATATTTTAGAGTAACTTGTTCTTGACATAACTGTACTTAACCCAAGCCACGATATATAAATATATATATAGATATATATATATATTATTATATATATAATATAATAATGATATATTTATATATATTATAGTATATATATATATATCATATATATATATATATTATATATATATATATATATATATATTATATATACTGTAGCGTTATATTAATTTTGTTTATTGTATCGTACGTACAAACAAATTGGTTTTAAAAATTATATTTTTATAATAGAATCGTTGATAATCGTAAAAAAACTATCGATTATCGAGAAAAATAATGCCATCGATATATCAATAATCGGAAAAATATCGATAGTTATCCCTACACGAAATAATAAAGCCTAATTTCATTAGCAGGTTAAAATTTTCGGAGGGTTATTTTTTATATTTTTATTAAAATTTAAACTATGGACATAAAATTTACGAAAATCAATAAAACTTCAAATAATTTGTTGATACCATTTTTGTATATTAAATGTTTACAGTTTCAATACAGTATTATCTTATTTGTACTCTAAGGAACTCTACAAATACCAACCATTCTTCACCAGTGTTAAAAAATAAAAAATAAGGTAATAGTAGGGCAGAGGGTCTTCAATATTAAAAAAAAATTAAGGAAAAAAACAAAAAAAACAACAAAAAAAAAAAAACTGTCTGATTTTAAATAAAAATACAGATATAGTCTAAAAACATGATAGTACCCATTATTTATTAATATACTAACAGTTTTCTTAATAAGGAAAAAAAAGCTGTTTTACAGCCTCTCAAAGTTTGTCATAAACTCCCATATACTTTTTATTTTTGATCCATCCAGGTTAGGTCTCATTTCAGGCCCTCTAATTCATGTTATAATATGTTTTGTTAGGTATGCACAAAGAAAATCTATGTATACTTAACAAATCTTATCATAACCTGAACTAGGATGGCCTAAAAACGAACACGAGGCCCACTAATTTTTTTTTTTTTTTATAAGAAAGCCTATGGGAAAAATTTTAACTTTGATAGCTGTAACTTTTTTCCTAAAGACTTAAATCATTTTTTTATGCTTCCTTATTTTTTTTTTTTTAGAGTATACCCTGTGATTTTAAAGTTTTTTTTTTAATAGGAAAATTCTATGGGAGTTTTAACAACTTTGAGAGGCTGTAACTTTTTTTCCTAAAGATTCCGCTACATTTGTTTTCTTTTTTATTTTTCATTATTATTTTTTTAGAGGATATCCTGTGATTTTTATAAAAATCGGGGGTGAAGCCCCTCTGCGCTACCATTACCAAAAATAAAATAAAAAGCAATAATAATAATAATAATAATAATAATAATAATAATAATAATAATAATAATAATAATAATAATAATAATAATAATAATAATAATAATAATAATAATAATAATAATAATAATAATAATAATAATAATAATAATAATAATAATAATAATAATAATAATAATAATAATAATAATAATTATTTAATATTACCTAATTGACCTTGTACAAAGTAAAGGACGTTATCGTAGCTTAGAATGTAGTAAATTTAACTGATAAGGTCCGATAATAATATTGAATTTTAATATTTTAAAGGTTTAAAAGGAACTGATAAGTTATCCTTATAAAATATAGATTAGGATTTTTTAGGAGATAAGGAAAATATGTAAACAGAGAACAGAAAATTTATATAGTTGGTATCGCACACTTGGTGAGGGTTGCAAGCCCTCCCCCCCCTAAAGGAAATTTGGTGTAATTTTCAAAAACTACTTTGCTATGATTCTGATGATTATGAACTTAAAGACCTTAAAATATTAATTTCTTTAAAAACTGGATAGGTTAAAATTCATTCCTACGAGAGTATTACCCTTAATAAATATTCATTTTAGTTTAACGTTTCTTGTATCATTCAGAAATCGTAGTTCATAAATATATTTCGAAATGCTATATACCTTAAAAACCCACACACAAGTTATTTTTCCTTTTATAGCAAAAATGGTTTAGTACAAATATCTATCCTGCTAAGACACTAAAGGTTTCTACAATATAACCTTCATATGCACATTGGAGGAGGTAGTAGATATATAAAAGGGATCATAGATAACTCAGTACATCGAGATTTTTGTGGAAACTGGCAATTCTAGGCTAGCTCACTGTGGTATCACTCCTTTCTAGCCACATTTGGCATATAAATTTTCTTACATTCTTCTCTTTTTCCCTCGGTTTGTAATCTTTCCTTTTTAAGGAGTGTATCTACTCAACTAAGAAATTGTCATGTTTGATCCGAGAGATGGTGGCCAGTTCTGTATATATTTTTTTTATATGATATAATTGTGTTCATGAGTGGAGTTAATCGCGAAAAAGTCGGGTGGAAAAAGTTTCACTAACCCTTAAAACTTCCTCGTCAAATAAAACTTCATTTCCATATTATATTATGCGCCATGGTAAATTTCACCAATCAAATAAGAAATCTAACATCTAAAAAGCCAAATGTAAACTTTGCA
>JABUQX010101489.1:30000-32500 GCA_015478945.1 Trachelipus rathkii
AAAAAAAACAAACTTTCTTTAATTATTTGGGATAAACAAATTGAAGGAGTTTTAATACTAAATGAGTTTTTAAAAAAAAAAAAAGAAAAGTTTGGACCAGTTAAAGTGAGAATAAATTATTAATTAATACAAGTATACGGTTACTTTTAATTGATGATTTTTGTACTTATATTAGATAAAAAAAAATAATAATAATAATAATAATAATAATTTGAGTAAAAATATTATATGAAATATAGTTTCAAAAAAAAAAAAAAAAAAAAAAAACGTGTAAGGGGGCTAACCCCCCTTACTATAATAATTATGTATACTACCATTGTAATGATAGAAATCTTTCGCTCTTCTATAAGTCATGTTGTTGGGGGGGGGGAGAAAAAATCTGTAACGAACGCATAATTTAGATTTTAAATCTTGTAAAGGCCAATCGCAAAAGCGACGCCTAGGAAAGGTTCTTAGGGTTAAAGAATCCTGGGAATAAAAAGCAGTCTGTCTTGAGTGAGAGAAGAGAAGACACGCGTGAGGGTGCCGGCACGGCAAGCCGGTAAACATTCCTTAATATATCGATTTTAATTGTGAACTTTTACTGTGATTCGTGAGAGACAATATTAATTAATCGAAGCCCCATGTGAAAGAAGAAGGGGCAATTAAGAAAGACGGCGCAATAAAAAGCCAGCTAATTATAATCCGATTAACCTGTCTCCATTACCATGACGATCATTCCTGAAATTGTATTGTTTATCATCATAAAATCATTGACAATTGCTTGTGCAACCACTAAATTAACTAGCTTAAGAAAATAAAAATTAAGAAGTAATAATCATCTTTTATATTCCTAGTGTCTAACTAAATCTGTTGGCACATATATATATATATATATTAAATATATATTATGTAATGTATATATTTATAACACATATATATAATGTTAGATTATTTTATATATATATATATATATAATATATATATATATAATATTATATATAATATGACCTTATCAATATCACCCCACCCTCTCGATTTTCAAGAAATTTACAATAAATGCTTAAAATGATCTGAAAAGAAAATAAAATTTCAAACGAAACCCGAAAAAATGACCCTAAAATAACCTATGAAATCGCAATGCCACGAATGCATGACACATCCTAACATTTGTCTACTAGGAGCTCCGCCACTCGTGCCCCTCGTGCCCCTCGTGCCCCTCGTGCCCCTCGACCCATGAGTGCTGGGGAAAGTAATTTAAAAAAAAAGAAACATCTGGCAACTATAAAGTTCAGGAATAAATAGTAAGATTTAATTTTATATATTATAAATATCAAATTAAGAGACACTGTAACTTTTTTCACTCTCATTTCCCGATGTTTATTTTACGTTTTTCTTGCATTACAATTCATTTCAAACATTCCATACAAGTTTCATGAAAATCGACTCTTCTTCATAATTAATTTCCCCCCATAGACAAATATTATAAATATGAAATTTGGTGACTTTATAACTATTTCCAGAACCACTTTTTTGCTTTATATATATATATATATATATATATATATATATATATATATATAATATAATATAGATATGTATATTTATATATATATATATATATAATATATATATATATAATATATATATATATCTATTATTATACATGTCTAATATATATATATAATATATATATATATATATATATATATATATATATTATATATATATAATATATATATATATAATATGCTATTTTAGGTAGCTAATCTTTGGGCAATGATTATTCATACACACTGTAACGTAATTTCAATATTTTAGGGTAAATACATTACAATATAGGTTAACCTAACCTAACCTAGCCGAACCTAACCTAACCTAACAATACAAACCAAACTACGTAATAACCTAAATTAACCTAAACTAATATTAACGGAGTCAACCTCTATAAATATATATATATATATATTATATATATATATTATATATAATATATATATATATATATATAATATATATATAATTATATATATATAGTATATATAATATATATATATATATATAATTATATATATCCTTATAAGTTTCATGATGCAGACCAATTTGTGTTTTTCTTAATGTTTTTTTTTTCATATTTTATTATTATATAATACTAACAATAAATTTCAGTGTGAACAAATTGGATAAAAAAAAATTAAATACAAAAAAAAAAAATAATAATTATTTAATAATACTGCACTTTTTTAGGCATCGTACGCTTGGCAGCGCCCGAGACACCGCGCCCTCTCGGGATATTTTTTGTAGTGCAAAAATCTTACCCGAAAAAAAAAGAAACATTGTTACGGCAAAGTAGATAAATGTAGGTTAGGTCGAAATTTACTGCATCGTCGACTCATATAGCTTAGGTTGAGTTTAACTGCATCGTCGATCCATATAGGTTTGGTTGAGTTTTATTGCATCGTCGATCCGTATAGGTTAGGTTGCGGTTTACTGCCCTCTAAATTCAGGTTATGATATGTCT
>JABUQX010101490.1:0-17500 GCA_015478945.1 Trachelipus rathkii
ACTGGTGATCGGAAAGATGATTCCAGATGATCTAAGAATGAGAGTTGAAGGTTTCAAGAACTTTAGAAACGTAATACAAGTGAGATTCAATAGGTCGATAGTTTAGATGGATCAGAGCACATCATTTTTCTCGAATAGGATTGGACATATATTGCCGCGAGCACGGCGTTCGCCAGCAACGCCTGGAGGGAACAGTGGCCGTATACAGGATATTAAGCAGCCGAGGCATAGAATTTTAGTATTGAACAAGAGGGGTGGGTCAGCAACGGAACGGGACAAACTTGTTGCAATAAACAACGGAGGAGGAAATGCCATCCGAGCGTCACCCACACCGTTGCGCTAACGTTCTCCAGATTTGCAGGAGGCTCAAATTGCACCCGTCAATGAAATTGACAGGTAAAAGGCATAGGACACCTGAGAGGAAGAAAGGAGGAGAAAAGAGGAATACCAGCATGGGGTTCTGCCATTAGCTATAGGATCCGAGTAACCAAGATAACTTTTGAAGCCCTCCGTAGTGGAGTATTAACAAAAGAAAACGGGACAAAATGAATAATTGGAATGAAAGGATATTTAATCAGACAGGTTGTTTAAAGATTTTTTTGTGTTCAACAGGCCAGAGAGATTTGTCAGCTAGGAGAACGAAGGAGGTCAGTGCACTTTCGTTCGTTTGATGTAAGTCCGCTTTGCTCGTCGATAATTATCCCTGCAACGATTTCCTAACTTGATGAAAAATTAGGCAAGAGTGATAGGAGAACCCGAGAATTTTTCCACACAAGTATAGCACACTTCCCTAAATTAAAGCATTGGGTCTCTAGCCTGAATGGCTCGAGAACAAGGCACAATCGAACCATGGAATTTGAGGAAAAAATATTGTATGTGCAAGGAAGGAATGCGCACCTGGCTCATAGCATTAACAATTACAGTTCACACTTTGAAATCGGCTGAGAGATCTAGAAGCGTCTTAAGGGTGCAAGCCAGTCACTTCAGATTTATCGTTACGTCAGTAGAAGCAGTAACGCAATGCCGCCCCATCGGGGTTCGCCCGATCAAAGTGCCAGACAAAACCGCATAGGTGCAGGAATGAGTACGATGCTCTGGATGAGAGAAGTAAATTAAAATTAGAGCAGGTGAGTATAAGGGCTTGTAGGTCAGATTGTACCGCGTGAAATAGGTACGGTGAGCTAGCGAAAGGTGCCGGTGTAGTTTATCGCTGAGAAGGAACCGGACTAGTTGGTGAAAGAGACTATGAGGTCAAGTGTGTTCAGAATTCGGTTTGGACGTCGGAATGGTGTAACTAGAGGCTGGGCCGTTGCGCCACCAGGTGTGCGCCTATGAGAGCGTCACTATCAATCTTGCGTAGAGTATTCGCAAGCCGCGCAATAGGCGCAACAAATTTTTAAATAAGGCGGACAAGGCGAAAGCTGCACAGCCAGATGTCTGTGCGCCTATGAAACAGGAACAAAGTTATCTTTTTACCCTTAAAAGTTAGAACTTAAGAAGCTTAGAAACTTGTATCATTCTAAAAACCAGTGTAAAAACATATATATATATATAATATATATATAGGAGTATTATATATATATATATAATGTATATTACATATATATATATAATGTTAATATATATAATATATATATATAATATATTATATAATATAATATAATAAGGTATTTAATTAGTTCAGAAGTTCTTAACTACAAATAAATTGGCCAATATTTATGGCTCTGAAGATTTTCAACCTCTGCAGCGCTCGTCGAGCTGAACCTCCTGGGGGAAACATGGATCACAAGGACATGGAGGAGGAAAGGACCGTGTAAAGATACTTAAGTCTTACGTTTGTTCTAAGTTGTTTATAGGTGGTAATAAGTGTGTTTTTCCTATTGCTCCAGTTACGAAAAGCTAATGAGCTTCTATTATCGCCTAAAGTTTACTTTTCCATAATAAATTTTAGCGAACATTCCACACCGACGAAAGTCGTAGGCGCAATAAGGCGCTAGGCCGCATTGACCGTGACCAAAGAGATACTCAAGGGGCATAGGCGAACTAAGTCGCACTACGGGATCGTCAGCGCGGCCTAGGCGCATAGGCGCAGGCGCACTCAAAAAACTTATAGGCGCGCCCAGCTTGGTGTGTAGGTTATTTAATGTCAGTTTTGCTCCAGATCGCGTTGAAGAATACGATGAATGATGTCGCGCCTCGGCTCCCAACTAAATCCGTGTACGAGAGGGAACCGCCAGCAATTCAGTTTTTCGTGTACAAATTAAGATCCCCTAAATAGAGGACCTTCGTATTTGAGTGAGAAGATATAACAGTCTCGTGAAGAAGTACTTCCTTACTAAAGGGGTTAATGGAAATCGTGTTCTGGTTAGGAGATCGTTTATTTTCAGCATAATGGAATCATTGTAGTAGAAGGGAAAGAACTATGTAAGGCAAGGTTGGTGGCAAAAATTTCGAAGCATTCGAGATTCTCGACGTGTTATATGATGTTTCATATGTTACATAGGCACATACTCCACCTTACAATCGGAAATATTAAAATAAAGAGGGTGCAGATTTAAAACGAGTTGAAGAATGAATTCTTAGCCATCTGGGTCTCAGAAAGAGCATAAATTGGTTAGAGTTAGAGACCGAGTATTCGCATGGATAGCAGAGTTAGAGTGCAGCCATTTGATTGTTCGGGTAAGTCAAATGAAAGCCCAACCGCCTATCGCATGATCTGCTCTCATACACGAACACACGCATGCGCAATCACAATAAAAAAAAAAAAAAAAAAAAAAACAAGACAAACAAAAACCAGGAAGGTAAAAAAAAATATGAGGAACACAGATTGTTCGTTACGCTAAACCTAAATTTAAAGGACGATATCATAAATGCAAATATCTAAAAGATGAATAATCCAGAAAGTTTAAAAACACCTACACGCTCTCACGCACTCAACGAAATTGCGTACAAAAAAAAATACCATTGATCAACTAAAAAAAGTAGATAATAATCTGTATAAATTAAATAATGCTGTCCAAATAGGTAAATTTTACGCTAAAGACCAAGTTGGAGAAACGCTGAAAATCTAAGTTAAAAAGAAAATCGAGGGAAAAAAAAACATAACTTGGTACCATAGCTATCTATATCGAACTAGATTTATAATTATTCAAATCTAAAGTATCTCATGAATTTTTCACCCAAAAGAAAATATTAGTTATATCCGGCGGCCATTTTAACCGATAACCGAGATCCTGTCCGATACCAATTCAAAAATGGCCGATATTAACCGATACCGATACCGATCCTATCGGTAAGTCCCTAAATATATATAGGTCATATATATATATATATATATATATGATTAGGTAATTATAAATGACGACTATATGTATAGCTCGATAAGAGTTATATATATATTTATATATATAATTTATTCTTATTTAATTTTTCGAAACATTGATTTTTTTTTTCCTTTATTTAATTAGCAACCTTTGGTATATCCAATTTATTCATTGAAAATAATCATTAAAAAAAATATAAGTTATTGAAAGATTTTTATTATCAATACATAAATAATTGGAAAAAATCGGAAAAATACATTGATAATGTTATTCCTAAAAAAAAACTGAAATTAACAAACTATTTTTCAAAGCTTTATTTTTTAATTTTTATTACACATGTACATTTAAAATGTACGCTAATCACTAAAAAAAACTTTTAAAGAATTTTTTTATACAAATTTTGTAAATTAAAAATGTATAATTTTAATACAATAATTGCGTAATACTTCCTCATATTAACTACATAATTACCAATTTTTTTTTTCTGAATAAACTGCAAATGCATTAAAATGAAGAATAAAGGTAAAATGTCTATAAATTAGATTTGTTTACATTAAGGGCCCCAACTCAGATTCTCAAAAAAAAATTTTTTAAATATACTGCAAATGCATTAAAATGAAGAGTAAATATAAACTAAAGTCTGTAAAATGCTTATAACATGATTTAAGTTAGGTCTCATTTTAGGACCCTGCTAGTTCAGGTTATGATAAATTTTGTTATATATACATAGAGTAAATTTATGTATACTTGACAAATCTTATCATAACCTGAACTAGCAACATAGATCCATCTAGGTGAGGTCTAGGTTTACATTGTCGATCCAAATAGGTTAGGTCTTAGTTTATGTCCTTGCTAGTTCAGGTTAAGATAGGATTTGTAAAGTATACACAGATTTACTCAGTGTATACTTAAAACTTAACATAACCTGAGCTAGCAGGGTCCTAAACCTAGATCTAACATATATGGATCAACAATGCCGTAAATAAATGTTATACATCATTTTACAGGTTTCAGTTTACATTTATTCTTTATTTTAATGCATTTACTGTATATCCTATATAAAAAAAATGAAAATAGGAGTAGGAGCCCTTAATGTAAAAAATTACAATTTATAGACATTTTACAGACTTCATTTTACTGCATATGAGTTTATTCTGAAAAAAAAAAATTGAAAATTGGAGAAATGTAAACAATTACCAAAAAAAAAAAAAAAAAATCATGAAATGAGATCTCACATAGGACACGTTTCACAAATGAGTGGGTGAAGATTGTACTGCATAGATTGCAGTTTTGCTTATGGTTTACTTTGCACTACGGCGGTTAACTGGCATTTATGCCCTATTAATTCTAGAAACATGAAATGTATTTTTATTAAACTACACTATAAAAGAAATGGCCTGGAAAAGCAAGCTGAATAAATTACAATATCGTTAAATCATTAGAAAAAAATCGAATATAAATTCAAAACATGACCTGCGTCGAAAATTTGACTACGATTAACGAATTCTGTTTGAGTAAAAATGGACAACAATAGATAAGTTACATTATCATACTGAGACAGTCTCGATAGGCCTATGTGGCTTCATTACTGTCTCCATATTTCTAATGTTCTAATGTTAATACACTATGGGACTATGTTCCAGTAGGTAAAAATATCGATACTTGATAAATCGATATATCCATATTCAATATATTGATACAATAATAATTTAAATATTTTGCTTCCCATGCACTTAAAAGCAGGGCTGGGGAATTTTTTGATTTTTTTAGGAAAAAAATAAATTTTTCATTTTATTGATTTTATTGATTTTTTTTTATTTTTTATATTTTTTTTGATTTTTTCAGATTCGTGACGTCACGCGAAATATATATATATATATATATATATATATCATAGTATATATATTACTATATATATACGTATAGTAGGAGATAAATAGTAAGGGGTATAATATATATAGGTGGGTATAAGTATAAGTATACTATATTTATATTATATAGTATATAGTATAGTATATATATATATTATATACGTATAGTCAATAATAATAGTATATATATATATAATAAAGCTTTATCAAAAAAAAATTATTATCTTTGCATAATTTTCGATAGAAGAGGCTCTTGACGCCTTTTTTTCTATTTTTAAAGTTTTTTTTTACGAGCCGAGAAGTACACTATAAGTATTTAAAATAGAGATAACTATATTTACCTTTAATAATTGTTCTTCCGGTTGACGAATTCCGAAGTTCTTTAAGTTATTAGAAGTACATCGATTGGAAGGCCTTCTAAATACTCTTTGGAGAACATTACTTAATTATCATAAATAACGACAGTTATATGACAACGCACTGACTGATTTTATTACGCGATAGGAATTCAAAGGTTTTTAGCGGGAACAGGGTTGGCCTCTGCATTGTTAAAGGATCCGTTAAGTCCTTACTTTAATTAATTAAACTTTATACCAGTTACTTTAACCGCTAAAGAAGCTTGATCGGAAGTGGCATCACTTATTGAAAACTGCCGTGATCAATTTAATTAACATTTAATAAAAAGAAAAAGACACTTATTGTTTATTTTCACTTTAAGTTACTATAACCGGAGTGTTAATTTTAAATACAGTAATACACAATACTATCTATCTGACAAGTTACTAGCCATACTGACGGAGTAAGCAACTACAACAATACGTGTTCGACTAAGTACGGTAAGAACGCATATCTGTTCAAGAATACTGGAAAACATTTTTATACTGGAAGAGTTCATATACTGACCTGCGTTGGTGTCCATGTGACCTGGCCGGATGAATATTACTGCAAGTATTTAAGTCGAAATTTACGGTTATTGTTATTTTATCTGTGGTTTAGATATTTAATGATGGAAAACTGTAAGCAATTTCATGAATAATTGTGCTCACTACCTGCTCCCGGGCTAGAGGACTGTGCTCTTCAACACAAAACGAACTAGCTCAACATACCCTTGTGTTACTTAAGCTGTGTGCTTGCGTTTCCTTTAATATTATTTATTTCATAAGTTAAAAAAATATATATTTTTTTTTTTTTTACTTTTTTCTTTTTACTTAAAACTTTAAATCTACCTTAAAATTACCCTAAACCAATCTTAATAATTTATTTATGCAATTTAATTTATAGATCAGCCTAAATTGATTATGCCAATAAACTGCCTCTCTGTTTAAGAGCAGCTCTTTCTCATAGGTTTTTATTATTGCTTTATATTATATTCTACTCCGAAGGTCGCAGGTCTGGGTTGCTGTTGTTCCAATCCTGTACAGGTGTACAGGTACAGTGTTACCTTGATAAACTACCACCTCTGTATTTAATTCGAGGGGTAAAGGTTGCTGATGAATGCAATCCTACTTCACCAGAACCTGTTTTTAATTTGACTGATCAGATGTTAATTTATCGTGAACCATTAAGTAACATCCAACGCACTCTACCCTAATTTCCAAATGGCGTGGTTATTGATGTTCAACTTTATTAGCACATTTCACATCACTATTTTTCTTATCTCAATATACCGCTGAAACAAGTGTCTAGACCGTTCCCGAGACTTAGGAATATTCCTCATGGAGTCCACAGAACACCTGGAACTCTTCATAGACGTTCACATGCTTTGTTTTATGAGGTAGAAATTTGAGGTACCAGAGTCCTTTGTTCGGGTGTGCAGCTGCTCCATCGCTGATGATTCTATAGTCAAAATTACTTTTCCACCGACCAACCCCCAACACTATTTAAATTAGACTATTTAACATGACTTTCAAAAACATTGCGTCTACTTCAGCACACTCCCACTTCAGGAGGTAAGGCCACGAGATTATAAGCTTAGGGGTTCTGGAGATTGCTATGGCTTTTCTATGTCAGAACAGAGTGGTTAGAAGCTCAAAATAGGTCACTTTACTCTTTCAACAAGCCTTTATACAGACCACTGTTCATCATTCACGTTTTATTAACACTTATCCGCAAATGGCTAACTGCCCATGGAGAAAAAGGATTAATTTTTACATGTTGATCTGATTTTTTATCAGAACTCCTCCTTGAAAGGCATTGGTATACAGGACCTCTTCTATTATATTGCACACCTTTATTGTAAATATAAAGCATTGTCACTATAGATGTATGATGGTATACTAAATTTGTTACAAAAACCTTTTGAAGGCTAACAGAAAGTCAGAGGTGTTCATAGAGGGTACTAGTTCTAAGTGTACAGCTCTGATGTTTAAGCAAGTGAAAATTAAGATATACATTTCCTCTAACCATATGAAGTGTGTTTTGACATATACCATGACGACCGGTGAAATCAATACCTGTGTGTTGGTCAAGGTTTTATGAGATTCAATAGTGTGTTCAGGTATCGTCATGAAACGTGGGGTACCTGTAAGAAACAGCATCTCGTCACTTCTTGCAATGTAAGTGCACACTCTAATAAAGAACAGATCTTACTGCAGCTCTACCTTAGGTATCGTCTATCTACACCCTTGAGTTTCTGATGTAGATTAGAGTAGTGACCAATGCGCGAAGGCTGCTTTACTTGCTCATCGATGGCATATTAATAAATGCAAATGTAACAGCCCATGATTCTCTTCCCATATATACTGGATTAGCTTTCATAGCTAATAAGCAAGAGCCTTATTAATCCCTGGCCCTACTTCTTAATCGCCTATTTCGTCAAGGAAAGATCAAGTAAACTACAGGAGGCAATTACTGAGTCATTCGAGATGTGGGAAAGAGTGCGGAGACTTACTGTCTCTAACCCGTTCTGTTTATATTCGCTTTACAAAATTATTTCATTAGCAAGGATTGACGTTGATTTATTTAAGCACAACCTCACCCGTTACAGACTTTTGCGTGCTAATCGCTATATTATAACTTTAATTTTACCTTAAGCGCATTTAAAATGCAAGCAGTCGATTTCTTAGAGAACTCTTTTCGATACATGAATATTGACTTAAATCTAAAAATACAATACATGAATTATAACAAATATTGTACTACTCTGTACAATAATAGAGTAACGATTCTTGGTGGTACACTCAACATAGGATACTTGGGCCAATTGTCTAAATCATTGGTTAACCAAACTGGACCATAGTACCACAGAGCAAATATTTCTTTGTATTTTTTAAAAGTTAAACCCCTAGTTAAAAAAATCACCAAGGATTTTCTGCTGTATTTACATATTTATAGTACACATTTACCTTGTACTTCTTACTTGATGGAAGTAATTAAGAGGACCATCAATTTCATTTATTCTATTTATTTAAAAACTTACGATTTTAATCTTTGGTTTTGTCTGGTTAATTAAACAGCTCAAAACTATTGGTGAATTCCACAAGCATATAATGAATATCACCAATAAATAATTGACTATATATGGCTTCCAAATATATTAGGTAAGGCATTTCCAGAGGCAAAATAACCCCATGGCAGCTCCAGGGAAGGATACTTAATCTAGGCCTATTGGCAGGAGCTACCTTGGCTTTAGCAAATATAAAAGAGCTTTTATTATCATTATCCAATCCATAACATACAAATCCATAAACACTTTCAGAACTGTCACAAAAAAAGATGTAGGCCATACTTATCCTCAGAAAGAGCCTCCTAGGGTATTTGGAAAATCGTATCCAGTGTTCGCAGTTATTGCGGCAGTTTAATACCACTCTATTCAGTATGGCTCTTCAGGGCACTTCTTCTTCCCAAAGGCCAGATTTTGCTGCACAACTTGTACTCACTTCAACCATTTACCCCTAACCAAAATAGAAAGGCAAACGTTAAGAAGGATCGAAAAGCACTTGGAAATCTCAAGACACCAATTGAAACGCTTAGTTGAAATATCTCCAGATCTTCTACTTCTATTATAGGCAACAGTCAGTCACGCACATTGAAACTATATCCCAAGATACTTTCATACCAACTAGAATGCTCTACCCACAGGCACGTTTTTCTTCCTTGAAAACTTAACACAACGCACAAACCCGAGTATGCTATTACAAGATCTTCAAGATAAAACCCCCGTTCTTCTTCGTTTCTCTACAACTTGATCCCCGATATATACCTACTGATCTCACTTTCTTCTGCATGCCTTGTAATATTACCAGCCTTCATCCCACATAGAAACCTGAGGAAAAATTTTCAGCTACACTATCATGATGGATACTCTCAAGAAGCATATATTTCTATTAATATAGTGGCAAGATACATGGGGAGATGTAACCCAAATATTATATGTTAGGCTGTACCATATATAGCTTCCAGTTGCGCCGTTATTAACGCACAAGAAATGAACCTATTCATGTCCACTTCTTCCATCCTTTAACCTAATCATCAAAAACGCCTGTTTTACATCGCTCATCACAACAGTACGATTAGTTCTGAACACAAGTAGTAGCTTTAAAAGTGAATTCATGAGGTCATAACCACTGTAAGCTGCTTCATTCAAAGATGGAAGAGTTTTATTACTTTTAAGTGAACAATTAAAAACTGGTCTTATTTTAATAGTTACTTGTTCTGATTACGATGAGGAATGAATGCTGTTTACTTGTAGCATTTATTTTATCATTCAATTGATCTTCAAAAACCTTATTGTATTTACTTATTAAATTATTTTGAGTTAATTTATTAAACACTCTATTAGCTATATTTAAAGATATTTTAAAATTATTAGGAACTAATTCTATTTTGTCTTCATACCAAGGAAGGCTTACATGATAATGGTTGTCTTTGAAAATCATATTCTGATTAAATAATTGAACCTGACATTTATCTACAGTGTTCAGAACGTCTTCGTCTTGCTTGATACCTAAGGATTCCAGGCTAAAAAGATTTTCCAAACCATTGTCAATATCAGAATCCAAAAACTGTTCAATGGGATTGAAATAACTTTTGGATGGTTCTAATACAAAATATACTTGTGTATTCAGCCTTCTGTTATTACATTCAGAATCAATTTTATGAATTACAGCATTATTTGTTTCAACTTTTGACTGAGTTATGAAGTTACTAACTTTTTTACTTTTTCTGGCTTCAACCAAACGTACAATTTGTTCTCTACTTAAAAAATTATAAATATTACCTATTGGAATTAATTTATTATTGCCAATATGTAAACAATGACCACTTGCAAAAGGTACAGTCTGAAAGGATGGAACAAGTCTATAATTTCTATACCAAGTAAAACATCTACTTTAATATGACTATTTACATGTGAATCATTAAAATTACTATCTGCAAAATTTAAACCATTAAGTTTCATATTTTTAATAACATCAGGAATGCCATCTACTTTATAATTTATATTTAATTCATCATCTATTAGAAAAGGAATGAAAACTATTCTTTTAAAAACTCTTACACCAATTAATGTTTGATGAAACTTTTTAATTTTAGAACCAATGAAAGTTTGAACTTCATATTCTATTATAGGAAGACTATTTATATTAGATATTAGCTTTTTCAGCAGCTTCTCTAGAGATATAAGATCTACTTGACGCTGTATCGATTAAACATCTGAAAGCCTTTTCTTTACCATTGAAAACCATATTTAAAGAAGTGGTAGGCGGAATATATTCATTCTCTAAACTTTGATGAAAAGTTATGCAATATTCGTCGTTGTATATTACTACTCACTATTATTAACATCTCACACACACATGCATTCACAATCGTTTTCATCTATTTTATTACTCTGTTTTTCTTATGTTTTATTATTATTACCAAGAACATTGTGCTTGTGATGATTGCAGCACACTTTCGCATAAACCCCAACTCTTTTTACTCTATTATTCTGCCTTCAAAAATTGCTATACACCCAGGACGAGTCTAAAGACATCGAACGGCCCAGAAACATAGATTTACACTTTTTTTCAACCGCATCTTTTACTTACTCGAGGTAGTTGAAAATTTGCTTTTAATTTTGAGTAGGCGGTACAGAAAGTACTAGGGAATTTATTTTCTTTTGAGTAGTAACAAGCTGTAATCTTTAAGCTTTGAGTATTCGGCCACTTACTGATTCTATTCTCCGAGCGAGACTAGTAAACTCATTAAGGTTTTTAACTATATCCTGGATAATTGTCAAGATTTCATTAATATCGAAGGATAATTGGGCCCTCTTTTCTATCAGGTTCCTTCAAAAATACTTTAGGTAACTTTTTTACTACTATATGTGACAACAAACAACAGCCTGGACTCTTTGTGATAGTAAAATCAAATTTATGCATTTTAAGATCGTAAATAATAGCCCTGATTTTATTTAATGCATTTTTTAAGGATAAAAAATCTTTATCATATTTGGATTCTATATTAATAGCTATCAAAGAGGCAAACAAGTCATTTGTTATAGTATGCTTTACATCCCAAAATATTCAGCTTTTCACAATTCTAAATGCTACACTTTATAATGTTTTCAGGTATATTGATAAATGTGAGACAATACTTAAAGGATAGTCCCTCAAAAAACTTACAAAAGGTACATTAATTTAACAGAATCATTAAGTTTAGGGTTATTTCCAACAATATTCATAAACTGGTTTAAAATAATAATAAAAACTAATTTTAATTTAAATTTCTTCAAAAATAGAACAACTCATTGTGGCACTTTTACATTAGTCAGGGATCAATGATTATTTAAAGCGCTTCCACAACAACTATCAGAAATATTAGGTTCTGTCTTAGCAGTCTCTTTACTTAAAATAAATTCATTAAAAACACTTAATTTAATTTCTAATTCTAAATAATAATCACTTTGACTTTCTATTCCAGAGTCCATATTTAGGCCTTCAAGCTCAGATTCCATCAATACATCAATCATGCTTTCATCAATTTCTTGATTTTTAACATCAAATTATTTATTTCATTTACTCTCTGAGATTTCAAAAAATATCAATACCCCAACTGTCATTAGCTCTCTTCATTCATGTTAATTTATTTGAGCTCTATCTTTACGAACATGCGAGTCATTTATATTCAGTCCTCACAACTCTTTTAACATTTCGCATAAATTTGTACTTCTGTCCTCACAAAATGCTTAATTCTAAAATATTTTCCTTATAAATATACCTGATATTGTGTCACCAATATGTGAATTAAAAAATATATAGGCCTACAACTACCCTAGGTTTAAAAAAAAAAAACTTTTATCAAAAACTGAATTTCAGTCCTAGGGGTAGCCTATATTACCAACATTATTTTTCATTTTTCATTATTATTTTTACTAAAATTTTCAAGGAAAACGCAAAACCCCTGCTGTGTTTATATTACAACAACTTTTATAGAACACTCACTAATTATATATTAATACAAATTATCTGAGCTTCAATAGGCGGTCAAATTATAAATATACATTATTAACTAACACAATGACAAACAAAAAACTGAATTTATATCGATTAATTTTAAAGTATGATATTTTAATCGATATCACAAAACTATCGATTATTAAAACTATGATATTATAATCGATATCACAAAAATATCGATTATTTGGAAGAATGATATTATTGAAAATAATATAGCAATATTAAAATCGATTATCCTATTACTATAAAAAAGACTATTTACAAAAACCTTTCAATACCAATGGAATTCCCTACCAATTTTGAACACGTGATTTAACTTATTGCGCCACATGTAACGCATGCGCAGAACTTTAATTTAATAACTTTTAAGTTTCTACACAAGTTTAAATTTTTATTAACTTTTCACTTTTAATTAAAGCACTTGTTCAATTAATAAGGTAATTAACTTTTCAATTATGCACTTGAAGAAATGTTTAAAAAAGTTAAGGGTTTTTTAATAACAAAATTTTCAATGTCTAAGGCTTTGAAGTAACCTTTTTAAATTAAGTAAAGCGATCGCATAGATCGCAAATCCCTTTCAAATATATCAAAATTATATTTTTGCATAATTTTCGATAGAAGAGGCTCTTGACGCCACCAGACTATTTTTAGTTTTTTTTTTACACTAAAGTACTATAATATTTAAAATAGAGAACTATATTTACCTTTAATAATTGTTCTTCCGGTTGACGAATTCCGAAGTTCTTTAAAGTTATTAGAGTACACGATTGGAAGGCCTTCCTAAATACTCTTTTGGAAAACAATTACTTAAATTATCATTAAATAAGACAGTTATTATGACAAGATGATGATTTATTATTGCGGATAGGAATTTCCAAAGGTTTTTGAAAGGGTTTCCTCTCATTTTAAAGGACTCGTTAATCCTTACTTTTATTTCAAACTTTATACAAGTTAACTTTAACCGTCTTAAAGAAGCTGTGATCCGAAGTGGCATAACGTTATTCCGAAATCTGACGTGATCAATTTCATCTCACCATTAATAAAAGAAAAAACACTTTGTTTATCTTTCACTTATACAAGTTACTAAACGGAGTGATATTTTAAATACATAATACACAATACTAGTTCTATTAAGTACATACTAACAGAATACTGACGGAGTACACAATACACAATACGTGTTGATCTAAGTACGTAAGAACGCATTCACTGTTCAAAATACTCGGCACACATTTTTAATACCTGAATTCATATACTGACCAGCGTTGGTGTCATGTCGACAACTGGGGACTGATATTACTGCAATATTTAATGTCGAAATTTTACTGTTATTTATTTTTACTGTGGTTTAATATTTAATGATGAAAAACAATTTCATGATAATCTACACACAATACTATATGTATACCATATATATATATATTAATATATATATAAGAATACTAAATATATATATAATATATATATATATACACCTAACATACTATATACATACATATATATACCTCACTATAATATAACTACTATACTACCCTATATATATATGGGAATAGTTCATATTTGAATCAGTTCATATTTTCTGAAAAATTTTCTAAGTCAAAGAAAATTTCTAAGTTCAGGAAAGTTAAGTTAAGTTAGTTTTTTAAGAAAATTCTTTTTAGTGGTAAGCTTCTGGAATTATGCCAGACGCTTGCCATGAAAGAATTTTCTTAAAAAAACTTAACTTAACTTAACTTTTCTGAACTAGAAAATTTTTTTGAACTTAGATAATTTTTTCAGAAATATGAACTGATTCAAATATAGAACAATACCTATATATATATATTATAGTATATATATATCCCACCTATATACCCATTATACCTACTTCGCACCATATCTACTATATAGTTACTAATATATATATATATACTATAATATATATAGCTGATAAGTAACCGTACTAATATATTAAATATATACTATAGAGTGATATATTATATATATATATATATATAATATATATATATATAATATATGATATATATATATAATAATCTTTATATCAATTAAATATATGATATAAGTATACCTCTTTATATATATATCACATAATATATATATATATATATATATATTATATATATTACTATATATAATAATATATAGCCCATATATATATATATTAATAATATATATATATATCAATAACTTAAATGTACAATCAATTATATCTATTATATACTATGTTATATATATTATAATATATATATATATATATATATATATATATATATATATATCTATATATATACTATTATATAATATTATATCTATATATATATATATAATATATGGTAAATTATATATATATTAATATATATAATTATATTATATATAATTATATATATATATTATATATATATATATATATATATATATAATATATATATATATATCTATATAATATATACTATATATATATAAATATATATAATATTATATATATATACTAGTATATATAATAGTATCATATATATCAGCAGTTATATATATTACAAGGTGGGCATTAACGCGTATGCCGTTAATTTACTGCGTTAATTTTTTCATTAACTTTAACGCTTGTCGTTAAATGTCGAAAAGGAGGTAATCGACTATTGACGATTAAAAATTTCCCCTACATCCGTTAACCGGGTTACTTTAATTTACGAGTTTTTAAAATATTTTTCCTATCAGATTTTAAATTGTATTAGATTGGATTTCGATAAACAGATAAACTTTTTTTTTTCCAAAAATTTCATAACTTTAATTAAAATTATGAAGATGAAATAAAAAATTTTTGTGACAAACTTTAAATTTCCCTTAAAGGAGGCGGAGCAATAGGGGATTTAAAGAGAATTCAGGAAGGAAGATAGTTCACTTATTAGCAAAAATTTATGTTGCTACTGGGATATACGGGGTGGTTGCTGATATATATATATATATATATCATACGTATAATGTATATATATATATATGATATATATATAGAAGTTAGTAATATATATATATATATATAAATATCTAGTAGTATATATATATATATATATAAATATATTGATATATATATATAGTATATATATAATATGAATCAAAATAACCTAATCGATAGTGTGCATAGTAGTATAGAATCATGTGCAAATTTGAAACGAGCTAATATGGAATTGAAATTTGCAATGTCCAATGGCTCAGGAAGCAGATATTCAAAACCCTTGACCTTACCTTGACGAATTCTATAACTACCAGTCTAAAGAAGTCAATACATTGATTTTTACTTGCAAACTCTGTCTTCCCAAAAAAGTTTCAATAAAAGAGCATGCATATTCTCTTAACAATTTAAAACAACAGGTAAGCAGCATTCATCCAAGAAACGAAATACGGTTTAAAGAGAAATCCAAGGCAGGTTCGCTAAGAGGGAAAACCCTCACGCAGACTTTCTTCTGGTTCCAGCAAAGAAAATCTATCTTCGCTAACAGATACCAAGAAAGTACGCCAGATGAACGTTGTTCAATCTTTTGGTATGACTAATACTGGTGGTGCCTATACCCCAATCGGCTGTAGATCAATGCATTGTGGACTTATTTATAGAGAATATGCTTCCACTTAATGATGTAGAATCATCTTCATTCCAGAAGCTACTCAAAGTACTCAACCCCACCAAAAAGTTCCATCTCTAGGAGGACGCTAGGAAGACGAATTATTAACTTGCATTGCAGAGCAATTGCAGAGGTGGAGTGCCACATTGCAAATGTTGCGAAGCAACATTTGCAATGTTGCACGAGATCCAGCGCGCGTAGCGCGTGTACATATGATTGTATTTTTTAATGTAAGTAATTTTATGTATGTATATGAGTGTATATATTATTATTATTATTATTATTTACCTTACCCTACCCCCCTTTTATATTTTCGTATGTGTGCGCACCGTAGGTGCGCACATTCGAGTGTATGTTGATGACGCCGTTATCACATTACACGAGATGTTCATTACACACATACAAAACATTCACGCACACATACACCCGTTACCCCTACCCCCTTTCTATCCCCCACCATCTCTTTACCCCTACCTCTTAGTTGTTGTCATTGCCCCTACCCCCCTTTATCTGTTGCCATGACTACATCATCTACTCTCTCTCTCTCTCTTGGCCTACACACACACACTTGTTTTCCGCGCGCGCCCGTTTTTCTCCCCGCCTCCGACTTGGTCCCGCCGCCGCCTTCGCGCACCGTGTCCCGCTTTCCCGCCTCCGCCTCTGCCTCTGCCTCTGCCTCCGCCGCCACCCCCGGTTTGGTATACTCGTTTCGTCTTTCGTTCGCATTGTCATTGAGGAGATGGGGGTTTTACTACTCCCTTACTCCCCCACTCTCTTTTTCCCCCCTCCATTTTGTGACATTATAAAATTGGACGGGATGGGATTCGAATCCCGTCCTTTCGGCTGCTCTATCACGGTGATCACCAGGTAAGTATACGACTTATCTGACCGTAGCAAAGCGGCTTCCAGTCCTATTTGAAAATGAGATATTTATATAGAAATTTGAGTTCAAAATGTTATTAAATATAAAATAAATGAAATAAAAAATTTTCATTCCCCATACAATGCTTTGAAGAGTTTCAGAGGGTGGATTAGTCTAATGAGGTTTGCGGTTAAAATCGAAGAAAAGTTAATCCCTTTCAGTTCACGGTTAATTACGTTTTCTCCGATATTCTGAGCGATAAGATTACGCCCGGGGCTATGAAAGAAAGATAGTTTTCTGAACAAATTTAAACGTCATATATATAGCTATAATATGATATATATATATATATATATAATATATATATATATATATATCTTAATATATATAT
>JABUQX010101490.1:25000-44047 GCA_015478945.1 Trachelipus rathkii
TCTCTCTCCTCTTCTCTCTCTCTCTGCTCTTCTCTCTCTCTCTCTCTCTCTCTCTTCTCTCTCTCATCTCTCTCTCTCCTCTCTCAAAAACATTCCAACAAAATCTTCAGCAGATCATTTACTATGTGATTAACATGCGCAAATGAAAAATATAAAATAGAATGATTAATTGTAATAATAATTTAAAATTGTTTAAGATGGAGATGAATTTGCAGTGAATGAGCATGTTTATATATTAATTATATTATATATATATAGTATATATAGTTATATAATATATGTATATGATATATATATTATATAATATATATAATATACGTATATAATATATATATAGTTATATAATATAATATACACATGGCAGTAATATATATATAGTAATACTATATATAATACGAACTATATATATAGTATACTAGGAGTATATATTATATATATATATATATATTATATTATATATATATATATATATAAATAACACATAGCAGTAATAATTATATATATATATATATATATTATATATATATATATATATATATATTATATATATATGGTTCAGAGTATTTAGAGTCATATTATACTTAGTACTGAATATATATATAATATACTATATATAATATATATAATAACACATCAGTAATATATATATATATAATATATAAATATATTATAGTATATATATATATATATAACTATAATATATAATATATATATATATATATATATATAATTATATATATATATATAATATATTATAATATATGAGTTTAATTTGTCAAGAAAACTATCTTTCTTTCATAGCCCTGGGCGTAATCTTATCGCTCAGAATATCGGAGAAAACGTAATTAACCGTGAACTGAATGGGATTAACTTTTCTTCGATTTTAACCGCAAACCTCATTAGACTAATCCACCTTGAAACTCTCAAAGCATGTATGGGAAGCAAAATTTTAATTTCATTTATTTTTAATATTTAATCACATTTTTTGAACTCAATTTTCTAATAATAAATTCATTTCAGATATTAGGACTGGAAGGCGCGCTTTAGCACGGCAGATAGTCATATACTTAGCTGGCGATCACGTGATGGAGGCACCCGAAAGGACGGGATTCGAGTCCATCCCGCCATATATATATATATAATATCACAAATGGGGGGGGTGAACTAAGAGAGGGGGAGGAGTAAGGAGTTGTAAAACCCCCATCTCCTCAATGACAATGCGAACGAAAGACGAAACGAATATACCAAACCGGGGGTGGCGGCGGAGCAGAGGGCAGAGGCAGAAGGCGGGAAAGCGGGACCACGGGGCAGCGAAGCGCGGAGCAACGTTCGTCGAGGCGGAAAAATACGGCGCGCGCGGAAACCAGTGTGTGTGTGTAGGACCAAGAGAGAAGAGAGAGAGTAGATAGATGTAGTCATGGCAACAGATAAGGGGTAGGCAATGACAACAACTACAGAGGTAGGGGTAAAGAGTGGTGGGGGATAAACGGGGGTAGGGTAACGGGTGTATGTGTGCGTGAATGTGATGTGTGTAATGAACATCTCGTGTAATGTTGATAACGGCGTCATCAACATACACTCGAATGTGCGCACCTACGGTGCGCACACATACGAAAATATAAAAGGGGGTAGGGTAAGGTAAATATAATCAATAAAATGAATATATACACTCATTATCTACATAAAATTACTTACATTAAAAAATACAATCATATGTACACGCGCGCTACGCGCGCTGGATCTCGTGCAACATTGCAAATGTTGCTTCGCAACATTTGCAATGTGGCACTCCACCTCTGCAATTGCTCTGCAATGTGGCTTACTCTATCTCGTACTTATTACTACTAGCGTCCTCCTAGAGATGGAACTTTTTGGTGGGGTTGAGTACTTTGAGTAGCTTCTGGAATGAAGATGATTCTACATCATTAAGTGGAAGCATATTCTCTATAAATAAGTCCACAATGCATTGATCTACAGCCGATTGGGGTATAGGCACCACCAGTATTAGTCATACCAAAAGATTGAACAACGTTCATCTGGCGTACTTTCTTGGTATCTGTTAGCGAAGATAGATTTTCTTTGCTGGAACCAGAAGAAAGTCTGCGTGAGGTTTTCCCTCTTAGCGAACCTGCCTTGGATTTCTCTTTAAACCGTATTTCGTTTCTTGGATGAATGCTGCTTACCTGTTGTTTTAAATTGTTAAGAGAATATGCATGCTCTTTATTGAAACTTTTTTGGAAGACAGAGCGTTGCTCTTAACATCAAACCTGTTAACATTCTTTAGAAGCTAGGTAGTTATAGAATTCGTGCAGGTAAGAGGTAAGTTTGAATTCTCTTCTGAGGCCATTGACATTGCAATCTTCAATTTCCATTTACCGTTTCAAAATTTTGAGAATCTATAACTATTATTCACACCTATCGATTTAGGTTATTTTGATTCATATATATATTGTATATATATATAAATCTATATATATATATAATATATAATATATATACTATATATTTAATATATATATATTATATATATATATATCTATATATATATAATATAGTTGATGTGGTATATAATTATAATTATATATTTATTATATACTAACTATATCATCCCCGTATACTAGAAGCCAACATAAATTTTTTGATATCTCCTTCCTGAAGAGTATATTCCCTCTTTAAATATCCCCTATATTTCTATACAGCTCCGCCTCCTTAAACGGGAAATTTAAGTTTGTCCACCAAAAAATTTTTTTTATTTCATTTCATAATTTTAATTAAGAGTTTATGAAATTTTGGAAAAAAAAGTTTATCTGTTATCGAAATCCAATCTAATACAATTTAAAATCTGATAGGAAAATATTTTAGAAAAACTCGTAAATTAAAAGTAACGTAACGGATTAAGGGGAAATTTTAAACTCGTTAATAGTCCGTTACTCCTTTTCGAAATTAACGAAAGCGTTAAAAGTTACCGAACAAAATTAACGAGTTAATTAACGAATTAACGCGTTAATGCCCACCTTTGTAATAATATACGTGATACTATATATCTATAATTATATATATATATATAATATATATAATATATCGAATATATATATAGATATATATATATATATAGTATATTTTGAAACTAAAAAATTTAAATAATCTTTAAAATATTATTATCATAAATTATATAAAATAAATATAATTAAATAATAATTAAAATTATTAAAATAAAAAAAATATATTTATATATATAAATACTATATATATGAAAATAGTATCACATATAAGGCTACAGAATCATATATAGGAAAAAATATAAAAATTCTATTTGAAACTCGAGGTACTATGCATTATATATATATATAATAATTATATATATATAATATATATACATCATATATATATATATATATATATAGTAGTAATATAAAATATATATATATAATATATATATATATATTAATATATATATATTAATTATACTATATATATATATATTATATATATATATTATATCTATATAATATATAAGTATATATATTATATATATAAAGATATATTATATATATATATAATAGATACTTTTATATATATATATCTATATAATATATATATAATATATATATATATAATATTATTAATATATATACTATATATAATATATATATATTAATATATATATATGATATAAGTACTGCTATAATATATATATATTATATATATATATTATATATATATATATCTATATATATATATGGTATTGTTCTATATTTGAATCAGTTCATATTCTGAAAAAATTTTTTCTAAGTTCAAAAAAATTTCATAATTCAGAAAAGTTTAAGTGTAGTTAAGTTTTTTTAAGAAAATTCTTTAGTGGTAAGCTTCTGAATGGGCATATATTCCAGAACAGCTTACCACTAAAGAATTTTCTTAAAAAAACTTACTTAACTTAACTTTTCTGACCTTAGAAATTTTTTTGAACTTAGAAATTTTTTCAGAAATATGAACTGATTCAAATATAGAACTTTCCCATATGATATATAGTATAAAAACTCATACATTACTATACGTTGTATTGCAACATATATTATATATATATATCGTATATATATATATATATATATATATATATATATATATAATATATAAGTTGATATATCAAATTATTTATGAAAATTTATTAAAGAAATTGTACATTTTTCATCATAAATTTAAACACAGTAACAATAAATAAAGTAAATTTCGACTTAAAATATTGCAGTAATATTCATCCACCAGGTCACATGACACCAACGCGGTCAGTATGAATTTCCAAGTATAAAAATTTTTCGCAGTATTTTCAAAACTATGACATTCTTACGTACTTAGTCAACACGTATTGTGTATTGTGTACTCCGTCAGTATTCTGCTAGTAACTTGTCAGTATAGAAATAGTATTGTGTATTATGTATTTAAAATACACTCCGTTTAGTAACTTAAAGTGAAAGATAAACAATAAATGTTTTTTCCTTTCATTTCTTCGATAATTATTTTTATTTTTTTTTTTTTATTTTTTTTCAAGCTTTTTTGTTTTTTTTTCTTTTTTTTTTAAGTGAAAAAAAAAAAATAAGTTTCCTCTTTCTTTTTTATTAATGTTAATTAAAATTGATCAGGCAGTTTTCAATAAGTTATGCCACTTCGATCACAGCTTCTTTAAGACGGTTAAAGTTAACTTGTATAAAGTTTAAGTTAATTAAAGTAAGGATTAACGAATCCTTTAAAATGAGAGGAAACCCTTTCAAAAACCTTTGGAAATTCCTATCCGTAATATAATAAATCATCATCTTGTCATAATAACTGTCTTATTTAATGATAATTTAAGTAATTGTTCTCCAAAAGAGTATTTAGGAAGGCCTTCCAATCGTGTACTCTAATAACTTTAAAGAACTTCGGAATTCGTCAACCGGAAGAACAATTATTAAAGGTAAATATAGTTCTCTATTTTAAATATTATAGTACTTTAGTGTAAAAAACTAAAAAATAGTCTGGTGGCGTCAAGAGCCTCTTCTATCGAAAATTATGCAAAAATATAATTTTTGATATATTTGAAAGGGTTTGCGATCTATGCGATCGCTTTACTTAATTTAAAAAGGTTACTTCAAAGCCTTAGACATTGAAAATTTTGTTATTAAAAAACCCTTAACTTTTTAACATTTCTTCAAGTGCATAATTGAAAAGTTAATTACCTTATTAATTGAACAAGTGCTTTAATTAAAAGTGAAAAGTTAATAAAAATTTAAACTTGTGTAGAAACTTAAAAGTTATTAAATTAAAGTTCTGCGCATGCGTTACATGTGGCGCAATAAATTAAATCACGTGTTCAAAATGGTAGGGAATTCCATTGGTATTGAAGGGTTTTTGTAAATAGTCTTTTTTATAGTAATAGGATAATCGATTTTAATATTGCTATATTATTTTCAATAATATTATAATATTATAATATCATTCTTCCAAATAATCGATATTTTTGTGATATCGATTATAATATCATAGTTTAAATAATCGATATTTTTGTGATATCGATTAAAATATCATACTTTAAATAATCGATATAAATTCAGTTTTTTGTTGTCATTGTGTTGTTAATAATGTATTTAATTTTGACCGCATTATTGAAGCTTATTTGTAATAATAATATAATTATTTCTAATAATTAATGTTTTGTAATATAAACAAAGCAGTGTGTTTGCGTTTTCCTTGAAAATTTTAGTAAATTTAATGAAAATGAAAAATAATGTTTGTAATATAGGCTACCCCTAGGACTGAAATTCAGTTTTTGATAAAAGTTTTTTGAAAGCCTAGGGTAGTTGTAGGCCTATATATTTTTTAATTCATATTGGTGACACAATATCAGGTATAATTATAAGCAAATATTTTAGAATTAAGCATTTTTTGAACAAAATGGACAAATTTATCAAATTTAAAAAGTTGAGGACTAATATAAAGACTCGCATTACTAAAATAATAAATAAATTAAATGAATTGAAAACTAATGACAGTTTGGGTATTATTTTTTGCAAATCTCAAATAAATGAAATAAATAATTTGATGTTAAAAATCAAAGAAATTGATGAAAGCATGATTGATGTATTGATGGAATCTGAGCTTGAGTGCCTAAATAATTGCGACGTCTGAAAATAGAAAGTTCAAAGTGATTATTAGTTTAAGAGATTAGAAATATAGAATTAAGTGTTTTTAATGGCAATCTTATTTTAGTAAGAGACGCTAGACAGAACCTAATATTTCTGATAGTTTTTGTGAAGCCTTAAATAACATTGATCACACTACTTATGTAAAATTGCCCACAATGAGTTGTTCTATTTTTGATGGAAATTTAAATAAAATTAGTTTTCAAGTTTTTTTAAATCAGTTTATAAATATTATTGGCAATATCCCTAAACTTAATGATTCTGTTAAATTTATTTACCTTTTAAGTTATTTGAGGGACTATCCCTTAAGTATTATTTCACATTTATCAATAATACCAGAACATTATAAAGTAGCATTAGCATTGTTGAAAGCAGAATATTTGGATGTAACAACTATAACAAATGACTTGTTTGCCTCTTTGATAGCTATTAATATAGAATCCAAATATGATAAAGATTTTTTATCCTTAAAAAATGCATTAAATAAAATCAGGGCTATTATTTACGATCTTAAAGTGCATAAATTGGATTTTACAATCTCAAAGGGTCCAGGCTGTTGTTTGTTGTCACATATAGTAGTAAAAAAGCTACCTAAAGTATTTTTGAAGGACCTGATAAGAAAAGTAGGGCACAATTATCCTGATATTAATGAAATTCTTGACAATTATCAGGAAATAGTTAAAACCTTAATTAGTACTAGTTCTTCCTCAGAAAGAACAGTAAGTGCCAAACTCAAAAGCAAAAATACACTTGTTACTACTCAAAAAGAAAAAAAACATCTCAAAATAATGCTACAAGTAAACAACATTCTTTGGCAAATTTTCAAACCTCGAGTAAAGTAAAAGAGGTTGAAAAAAAGTGTAAATTATGTTCTGGGCCTCATTCTTTAGGACTTTGTCCTGTGTATAGCAATTTTGAAGGCAGAATTAATAGAGTAAAAGAGTTGGGGTTATGCGAAAAGTGTGCTGGCAATCATCCACAAGCACAATGTTTTGGTAATAATAATAAAATGAGGTTGCGTGAATATTGGAAAGGTAATCCCACATTACAATCGCATTGTGTGTATGTTTAATAATAGGTGAGGTAGTAATACAAGCGACCAATCATTGCATAACTTTTCATCAAAGTTTAGAGAATGAATATATTTCGCCTACCACTTCTTTAAATATGGTTTTCAATGGTAAAGAAAAGGCTTTCAGATGTTTAATCGATACAGCGTCAAGTAGGTCTTATATCTCTAGAGAAGCTGCTGAAAATAATATCAAATATAAATAGTCTTCCTATTAATAAGAATTATTGAAGTTCAAACTTTCATTGTTCTAAAATAAAAGGTTTCATCAAACATGATTGAGTCAAGTTTTTAAGAAGACAATAGTTTTCATTCTTTTCATAGATAGTGATGAATTAAATATACATTTAATAAAAGTAGATGGCATTCTGATCGTTATTACCAAATATGGAAACTATGGTTTAAATTTTGGCAGTAGTAATTTTAATGATTCACATGTAAATAGTCATATTAAAGTAGATGTCTTTACTGGAATGAATTATAGACTGTTTCCATCCTTTCAGACTGTACCTTTGCAAGTGGTCATTGTTTACATATTGGCAATAATAAATTAATTCCATAAGGTAATATTTATAAATTTTTTAAAGTAGAGAACAAGATTGTACGTTTGGTTGAAGCCAGAAAAAGTAAAAAAGTTAGTAATTTCATAACTCAGTCAAAAGTTGAAACAAATAATGCTGTAATTCATAAAATTGATTCTGAATGTAATAACAGAAGGCTGAATACACAAGTATATTTTGTATTAGAACCATCCAAAAGTTATTTCAATCCCATTGAACAGTTTTTGGATTCTGATATTGACAATGGTTTGGAAAATCTTTTTAGCCTGGAATCCTTAGGTATCAAGCAAGACGAAGACATTCTGAACATGTAGATAAATGTCAAGTGCAATTGTTTAATCAGAATATGATTTTCAAAGACAACCATTATCATGTAAGCCTTCCTTGGTATGAAGACAAAATAGAATTAGTTCCTAATAATTTTAAAATATCTTTAAATATAGCTAATAGAGTGTTTGATAAATTAACTCAAATGATTCAAGAAGTAAATATAAGTTTTGATGATCCTTCAGATATTTGTAAAAGTAAATATATTCCTAATTGACCTTTAATGATGCTTCAGATATTAGTAAATAAAATAAGACCAGTTTTTAATTGTTCACTTAAAAGTAATAAAACTCTTCCATCTTTGAATGAAGCAGCTTACAGTGGTTATGACCTCATGAATTCACTTTTAAAGCTACTACTTGTGTTCAGAACTAATCGTACTGTTGTGATGAGCGATGTAAAACAGGCGTTTTTGATGATTAGGTTAAAAGAAGAAGTGGACATGAATAGGTTCACTTTCTTGTGGTTTAATAACAACGGGCAATTGGAAGCTTATAGGTACCTAACATTAATATTTGGGTTTACATCTTCCCCATTTATCTTGCATTATATAATGAAATATCATGCTTCTAAGTATCCACATGATAGATGTACTGAAATATTATCCTCAGGTTTCTATGTGGATAATTTAATATTTACAAGCATGCAAGAAGAAAGTGAGATAGTAGGTATATATCATCAATGTAAGAAAAGAATGGAAGAAGGGGGTTTTATCTTGAGATCTTGGAATAGCAACTCGGATGCTTTGCGTGTTAAGTTCAAGGAAGAAAACTCCTTTGTAGAGCATTCTAGTTGTTGTGAAAAGATCTTGGGATATAGTTTCAATGTGGTGACTGACTGTTTGCATATTAATAAAGTAGAATATCTGGAGAGTATTTCAACTAAGCGTCAATTGTTGTCTGAGATTTCCAAGCTTTTCCAAGCCTTTCGATCCTCTTAACTTTGCTCTTCCTATTTTGGTTAGGGGTAAATTGTTGATGAGGCAAGTGTGGCAGCAAAAGATAGCTTGGGATGAGAAAGTGCCTGAAGAGATTCTGAAAGAGTGGTATAAATTGCGCAATAACTGTGAACATCTGGATACGATTGCAATACCTAGGAGGGCTCTTTCTGAAGGGAATAAGTATGGTTTACATCTTTTTTGTGACAGTTCTGAAAGTGTTTATGGATTTGTATGTTATGGAGTGGATGATGATAACAAAAGCTCCTTTATATTTGCTAAAGCCAAGGTAGCTCCTGCCAATAGGCCTAGGGAGTTAAGTATCCCTTCCCTGGAGCTGATGGGGGTTATTTTGGCCTTGAAATGCTCTAATATTTTTGGAAAGCATATAGTAATGATTATTTTGAATTCAATTAATATTCTGTGGATTCACAAGTAGTTTTGAGCTGGTTATTAACCAGAAACCAAAGTAAAATCTAAGTTTTAAAAAATAGAATAAATGAAATGGATGGCTTAATTACTTCCATCAGTAAGAAGTACAAGGTAAATGTGTACTATAAATATGTAAATACAGCAGAAAATCCTGGTGATTTTTTAACTAGGGGTTTAACTTTTAAAAAATACAAAGAAATATTTGCTCTGTGGTACTATGGTCCAGTTTGGTTAACTAATGATTTAGACAATTGGCCCAAGTATCCTATGTTGAGTGTACCACAAGAATCCTTACCTCTATTAATGGTAAATATAAATATTGTTAATAATTCATGTATTGGTATTTTAGATTTAAGTAAATATTCATGCTATCGAAAAGTCTTAAGAATCACTGCCTGGATTTTTAAATGGCTTAGTAAAATTAAAGTAAATATAGATTACCAGCAAAAGTCTGTAAGGTATTGGCTTAAAATAAATCAACTTCAATCCTTTGCTAATGAAATTAATTTTTTAAATGAATATAAACAAAAGGTAAAAGTAACTTCCTTGAAAGACTCAGAAATTCCTCCCTTAGTTTTGAACTTGAATCTTTTCCTTGACGAAAAAGGCTATTTAAGAAGTAAGGGCAGGATTAATAAGGCTCTTCTTATTAGCTATGAACAAGCTAATCCCATATTAATGGGAAGAAATCATGGCTTTACATTGCTATTTATTAAATATGCCCATGAGCAAGTAAAGCACCTTGGCATTGGTACTACTCTTAATTACATCAGAAATCAAGGTGTGTGGATACCTAAGGGTAGAGCTGCAGTAAGATCTGTTTTATTAGAGTGCATTACATGCAAGAAGTACAATGCTCTTTCTTACAGGTACCCACGTTTCACTGACATACCTAGAACACACATGAATCTCATAAAACCTTACCAACACACAGGTATTGATTTCACCTCTCATGTATATGTCAAAAACAACACCTCAAAGTTAGAGAAAATGTATATCTTAATTTTCACTTGCTTAAACATCAGAGCTGTACACTTAGAACTAGTAACCTCTATGAACACCTCTGACTTTCTGTTAGCCTTCAAAAGGTTTTGTAACAAATTTAGTATACCATCGTACATCTATAGTGACAATGCTTTATATTTTAATAAAGGGTGTAAATTAATAGAAGAGTCCTTTAATACCAATGCTTTCAAGGAGGAGTTTGATAAAAATCAGATCAAACATGTAAAAATTAACCTTTTTTTCTCCATGGCAAGGTAGCCATTGGGAAAGGTTAATAAAAGTAATGAAACAGTGTCTGTATAAAGCTGTTGGAAAGAGTAAAGTGACCTATTTTGAGCTTCTAACCACTCTGTCTGACATAGAAAATGCCATCAATTCCAGACCCCTAACCTATAGATCTGGTACCTCTGAGTTGGAGGCAATAACGCCCAATTGTTTTTTGAAAGTCATGTTTAATAGTAATTTAATATTTAAAAGTAATTTTGATATAGAATATATCAGATGGGCAGTGCACCCAACAAGGAGGTACTAGATTCTACCCTCATAAAACAAAATGAACTCTATGAAGAGTTCAGGTGTTTGTGGCATGAGGAATATCTCCTAAGTCTCCGGGAACGGTCTAGACACTTGTTTCAGGGTATTTGGGAAGATAAAGTAAAAATAGGTGATGTGGTGCTAATAAAGGACATCAATAAACCACGCCCATTTTGGAAATTAGGTAGAGTGTTGGATGTTATAATTGGTCACGATAATAACATCAGATCAGTCAAATTAAAAACAGGTTCTGGTGAAGTAGGATTGCATTCAATCAGCAACCTTTACCCCCTCGAATTAAATACAGGAGGTGGTAGTTTTCAAATTAACACCTGTACCGCTGTAACACCTGTAACAGGGATGCCAACAGCAACAGCCCCTGGACCTTCTGGAGTAAAGTAAAATAATAATAGCAGATAATAAAAGACCTATGAGAAAAGCTGCTCTTAAACAGAGGCAGTTTATGCAATCCAATTTAGCTGATCTATAAATTAAATTGCATAAATAAATTATTAAGATTGGTTTAGGGTAATTTTAAGGTAGAATTAAGGTTTTAAGTAAAAAGAAAAAAGTAAAAAAAAATATATTTTTTAACTAATGAAATAATTATATTAAAGGAAACGCAAGCACACAGCTTAAGTAAACACAAAGGGTATTGTATTGCTTCTTTTTGAAGCAATCCTCTGCCCGGAGTGTGTGAAAAATTATTCATGAAATTGTACATTTTTCATCATTAAATATTAAACCACAGTAAAAATAAATAACAGTAAAATTTCAGACTTAAATATTGCAGTAATATTCATCCGCCAGGTCACATGACACCAACGCGGTCAGTATATGAAATTCCAGTATAAAATTTTATCAGTATTTGAACAGAATGCCGTTCTTACGTACTTAGTCAACACGTATTGTGTATTGTGTACTCCGTCAGTATTCTGCTAGTAACTTGTCAGTATAGAACTAGTATTGTGTATTATGTATTTAAAATACACTCCGTTAGTAACTTAAAGTGAAAGATAAACAATAAGTGTCTTTTTCTTTTTATTAATGTTAATTAAATTGATCACGGCAGTTTTCAATAAGTTATGCCACTTCGATCACAGCTTCTTTAAGACGGTTAAAGTTAACTTGTATAAAGTTTAAGTTAATTAAAGTAAGGATTAACGAGTCCTTTAAAATGAGAGGAAACCCTTTCAAAAACCTTTGGAAATTCCTATCCGTAATAATAAATCATCATCTTGTCATAATAACTGTCTTATTTAATGATAATTTAAGTAATTGTTCTCCAAAAGAGTATTTAGGAAGGCCTTCCAATCGTGTACTCTAATAACTTTAAAGAACTTCGGAATTCGTCAACCGGAAGAAACAATTATTCAAAGGTAATATTAGTTCTCTATTTTAATTATTATAGTACTTTTAGTCGAAAATACACCAAAACTAAAATAGTCCGGTGCGTCAGAGCTCTTCTATCGAAAATTAAATGCAAAATTAATTGTTTGATAATATATATTATAGTATATATATATATATATATATATATATATATATATATATTATATATTATATTATATAATATATATATATTATTATACTATAATGTATATATTATATATATATATTATATAATATTAAATAATATATGATATATATATATATATATAATATATCTATGTATATAAACTTTCATTGTGATGTCACAAATCTGAAAAAAATCAAAAAGAAATATAATTAAATATTATTAGTAAATTTCTTTATTTTCTAAATATATATTTATTTTCTATTAAATAAATAATGTTTTTAATATTATAATTTCTTTTATTTTTTATTTTCGTGTCTAAAATTCTATTTTATATTTCCTTATTTATATATATTTTTTTCTTTCTTTCTCTCTATTCTCTTTAAAATTTGCTATTGTTAAATAATATATATTTTTTTTAATTATTTTATTTTCAATGACTATTTATTCAATAACTTCTTTGTGGTTTGAATTTTTATCACATTCTTGTTTATTTTTATCAATGTATTTTCTTGATTATTTTTTTTACTTATTCTTGTATTTATTTTTTTTTTTTTTTTTTTTATTTATTTTTTTTTTTTTTTATTTTTGTTTTAATTTTCTTATGTTTACATTATTAAATTATCATCAGTATTATTTCAATATATTGTATTATAAATTATAATATTATGTATATATTGTATGGCTTATGGCTTATATTTGTTTGAGTCACACTCATCATATTAGTTTTTATTCTGTATGTACTTTTTTGGGTTGTCTCTTGTTATGTATATGATTTGTAATCTTTTTTATTTTCTTATTTGTTTTGGCTAACTTTTTTTTTATCATAATACTTTGAGATATTACTCCATTTATAATTCGGTAGAATTTTTCTTTTTTGCTATTGATATGTCTATTGTTGTTTATTTGTTTCATTATTTATTATATTTATTTTCTTGGTATTTTTTATTTTTTTTTCTTAAATGTTTTCTTTTATTATTTTCTTGTATTTTATTTACTGTCTTTATTATTTATCATAATTCTTTTTTGTTTGTTCTCCTTTTTTATGTTCTTCTTATTTTTTTTTTTTTATTTTATTGTCTAGTAAATTTTATAATATGTATTGAAAATTCCTCGTTCTCTCTTATTTGTTATTGTTTTCTTTGAATTGTAATAGTCATATTTTATGGTTGTCTTATTTTTAATATAATTGTTTCCTGTTTTTAAAAAATTCTTTCGTTTTTGTCCCTTTTTTTTTTTGTTATAATCTTTTCTTTTTTTTTTTTTTTTTTTTTTTTTTTTTTTGTTTTGTTTTTTGTGGGTTTTTTTTTTTTTTTTTTTTTTTTTGTTTGTTTTTTGTTTTTTTTTATGTATTATCTCTTCATTTAATGGTCATATTATTTTTCTTGTTCAGATTGCTTAATTTGCATGTTTTTATTATTTTATTCTTTTTGCCTCTTATTCTTTATTTTTTGGAACATTTAAGTCCTCTTGTCTTCTATTTGTTGTAGTATTTCTCTATTTTTTTTATTTTGTTGATTTTTTTTTTTTTTGTCTTGTTTTTTGGAGTTATTAGAAATATATGATTCTTCTTCATTTTTTTTTTTGCTAATTGTTTTTTTTTTCAGATATTTTATTTATTTCTCTATTATTTTTTTTATTTATTGCTATTAAATTGTGTAAGTTCTGTTTTATCATGTCTATAATTACATTGTATTTATTTTTTTACGATTAATGGCTCTTTTACTTCCTATTTTTTCATTTTTGTCTTTTTTTATTTAGTGTGATTTTCATATACGAGTAAATCAGTTGAACCGACCAATAAAGACACTAAACAGAGTGTAGAACGGACACCTGTAAAAGGATATGTATTAACCATTTCTTTGAGCGCGCATTGTTTTGTCCGGAGTATAAGGATGATTTTTTAGGACAATTCTAGGTTTGAAGGACCTGGCTAGCTCAGGTTATGTTAAGTTTAAAGTATAACACGTGATGAATCTGGTGTTATTACTGTACATTATAATCCTATCAAAGACGCCGAAGCTTCGCATCGACGTCTTCAGACACGCCTGCACTAAGCAAGGAACCTATGTAAACGCGCCTAATCAGATGGCAATACACGCGCTTAGTGAGCGGGATGACGGCCTAACAATGAGAGTTATACAGCACCTATGACTGACTCGACCGCGCGCAATGTCGATTTCAACCCTGGTAGACTATTGAGAGTCTATGGTTTGCAGGTTCAGGTTATGAAATGGGATAGTGGTCGGTGCAGAGGTATCAGAGATGCCGATAAAGCGTAGTTGATTACTAGGTCTATTGTATATGTACGAGGACGGAGACGATGTTGGTATATGATCAATCCTGTGGAATTGTGATCAGCAGCAGATGGGAACCGCTGAACTGAGCGAGGGTCGGTGTGCCGCTCAAAACTGAGAACCTAACTAAATCATGTGTATAAGCATTTTTAACAGACTTTAAGTTTATCATTTATCTCTTCATTTTAAGCATGTGCTAGTTATTTTAAAAAATTTTTTTGTCATTGAGAATCTGCAGTTGGGGCTTAAGTGTAAACAAAATCTGAGAATTTTATAGACATTGTTGACCTTTTATTCTCAATTTTAATGCATTTTGTGGTGCAGTTTATTCAGAAAAAAAGGATTGGTAATAAACTCTATAGTGTTTAATATGGAGGAAGTTATTACGCCCGTAAATTATGTGTATTAATGTATACATTGTTTTAATTAAGTACAATTTGTATAAAAAATTCTTAATAAAATGTTTGTTTTAGTGTCAGGCTGTACAGGCGTACATTTTAAAGATGGTACATGTTAATAAACATTATGATGAAAACAATAAAGATAAGCTCATTGTAAAAATAGGTTCGTGGCTTAAATTTCAGTTTTTTTTTACGAGACCATACAGCATATCACTGATATCTTGTTTCCGATGTTTGTTTCGATCAGTTATATATACTATGGGTATTGTATTAGAGCGAGTGGGTGCACTAAGAATGACTGTGTCAATAACTTATATACCGCTGTGTTTCCTTATTTTTAACAGCCGTGGACTATTGAGATTATTTTCTAATGACGATAAGATTGGATGATACATAAATGGGTTTGCTAATTATAAATAAAAGAGCGACAAAAAAAATCAATATTCGTTTCGAAAAAAATTAAATAAGAATAAGAGATTATATGCATATATACTATTACGCTTATATCATAGTACTTAGGTATGCCGGGTAATATACCTAGGTAAAGGTAATAACTGACTACTAGATCATAGATAGTATATATATATATATTTAGGGAGCTACAGAAAGTATCGGTATCGTATCGTAAGTATCGCCATTTTTGGGTAATCGTATCGTATCGGTTGAAAATGACGCGAATATTTTTCTTTTGGTGAAAAAATTATGGAGAAACTTTTAGATTAAATTATAAATCTAGTTCGGAGTATAGATAGCTAGTACCAAAGTTATGTTTTTTTCCCTCGATTTTCTTTTAACTTAGATTTCAGCGTTTTATCTCCACTTGTTTAAGCGTTAAACAATTACCTATTGGACCGCCATTATTTAATTTTATACAGATTTATCTAGTCTTTTTTAGTTGAAATCATTTAGTATTTTTATTTTGTAGCAATTCCTCGTAGAGAGCGAGAGTGAGTGAGTGCGTGAGTGTAATTTTGTTTAAGAGTCTTGCTCACTGGATTATTCATATTTTCAAGAGTGCTGTAAATAGGGTTTTAGTCGTTTTAAAATTTAGGTTATAGCGTACGAATAATTTTTCCTCATTTACTCCCTTGGTTTTTGGTTCCTAGTTTGTTTGTCTGTTTTTTTTTTTTTTATTCTTTTTTTTTTTTGTTGATGCGCATGCGTGTGCGTGTGTATGATAGGCAGATTTGCATGGCGTGGCTTTTTCATTTGACTTACAACATCAATGGCTTCGCACTCTAACTCGTGCATCCATGAATACTCCTCTGCTAACTCTAAACCTAATTTATGCTCTTTTCTGAGACCCAGATGGGCAAGAAGTTCACTCTTCAAACTCGTTGACTAATTATATCAACTTGACAAATCTTATGATCTATAATTTCCGTTTGAATGGCGTGGAGTTATGTGCGCTAATGTAAATATAAAACATCCTATAACACGTCTCGAGAAACTCGAATCTCCTAACCTTCCGATGTATGTGTGCTTAAAATTCTTTCTTCCTTCTACTAAATATTCCCTTATGCTTCTGCCTACTTGGTTCTGTGCCTAACCAAGAACAGATCTTCCATACCTGCTTCTTTGATGATGAGCTTACTATACTGCCCACTAGCCTGTTGTGCAGTGAATCTTCTCATCCAAATACTGAGCTCCTCTATTTAGGGGATTTCATTGTACACAAAACTGAATTGCTGGAGTCCTCTCGTACTGATTAGTTGGTGAGGAGGAACCAATATCATGCATTATTTCTTCAACGATGCTGGAGCAACTATTTGACATATAACCGTACACCACCAGAGGCTGGGCGCGCCTATAACTTTTTCTTGAGTGCGCCTGCGCCTAATGCCCTAGCCGCCGGAAACTAGTGCGCTTAGCGCGTATAGCGCTATATTTTTGTCACATCAAGCGCCTAGCGCCTATGCGCGCCTACGACTTTCGATCGGCTGGTGATGTTTCGCTAATTGATTTGAAGAGTAAACTTTAGTGCGATAATAAAGGCATGCTTTTATAAGGGAGAGAAAAAACAACACTTATTTTAATTTTGTAATTAAAACACCGTAAACTAAATATCTACACGTCTTTTTCCTCCTCCATGTCCTTGTGTGGTCCATGTTTTCGCCCAGGAGGTTCAGCACGAGCGCTGAAGAAAGATGAAAATTTTCAGAGCCATAGTTGCCAATTTATATTGTAGTTAAGAACTACTGAACCATTATATAGTTATATATAATTATATTATATATATCAAGTAATATATATATATAGAGCTCTATATAAGTTAGATATATAGCAGGTATATATTCATATAATACTATATACTATATTTATATAGTGTATATATAGATATATGTTTTTTTAACACTGGTTTTTAGAATGATACAAATTTGCCACGCTTCAGTTTCTAAGTTCTAACTTTTAAGGTAAAAAAAATACTTTATGTTCTCTGTTCATGGGTGCCTAGGCGCACAGAATTGGCTGTGCGCCTTTGTTTAGTCCGCCTTTTTAAAAATTGTTGCGCCTAATGCGGGCCTTTGCGCCTACGAATAGGAGTTAGTGCGATGCCTATAGCGACAAGTTGGTGGCGGCATGAGACGCCCAGCTCTGCTACACACATTCCGCACGGATGCAGTCCAACCCGATTCCTTGCAACACACTTGAACCATATAGGATTGTTTTCCCGAACGTAGTGCTTACTCTCTGATATAAATATGCATGCACCTCGCTCACTATCAGGTAAATCTGACCACAACCTTAATATGCACTTATTTTATATAACTTTCTCTCCAACATCTACATCCTGCCCTATGCGGTTTTTCTGTGGCACTTTGATCGGGCCGACTTGGGGGCATTGCGTTGCTTCTCTACGCTAACTATAATAGAAGTGACTGCTTTGACTCTTAAGAACGCTTCAAGACTTCTGCAGATAAAGTGTGAACTAGTATATTTGGTTAATCGGATGAGGCAGGGTTCATGATGCCTTCTGAGATGGTTCTACACTATTTTTTCTCCTCAAACTCCATGGATTCGATCGTGCTTGTTCCCTGGCCATTCAGGCTAGGACAATTGCTATCATGGGTGTGGGAAAATTCTCTGTTCTCGTCTATGCATCCTTGAGCCCAATGTGTTCATCAGTTAGAAGATCGTTCGCACAGGAATACTCTTCGACTGAGCAACAGCGGACTTTCATTAACGAAAATGGCGCGTGCCTCTCTTTGGTTCTCTACTAGAAAATTCTCTCTGGCCATCTTGCCAAAACATCTTTTAACAACTTCTCGTAAAGTCATCCTTTCCTGGCCTTATTCGCTCTATGATTCTGCTTGTTAAATACTCCCAACTGAAAAAAGCCAATCATCTCTTTGCCTCCTATTTTTCCTCTAAATTTAAACCCTGACGATTGCTGGTAAAGTGTTCCGTCTTTCTCCTCCTTCTCCTCTCAGGGTGTCCTTCTTTTACCTAGTTCATTTCATTTGGATCGTGCATGAGCTCGGCCATGAAATCTAAGAACGCTTAAGGAACGCGGGTGGGCCGGAATGGCATTCCTCTCCGATTTCTGAGGAAGTGTTCCTTCGTGCTGAACGCCCACCCCTTGTTCAACTAAATTCTCTATATGCCTTAATGACTATCACTTCCCTCTAGTCGGTTGGAAGCGCGCAAATGTCCAACTATATTCCAAGAAAAAGTGATGCGCTCTGATCGCTTCTACTATCGACCTAGTTGATCTCACTTGTATTCTTCTAAAGTCTTGAAAACCTTCTCAACTGCTCACTTCTTAGATCAGCTGGAATCTCTTTCCCTTCTTCTG
>JABUQX010101491.1:0-15000 GCA_015478945.1 Trachelipus rathkii
GTGTGCTCCTCCTTCTCATGTAGGTAAACTGGTAATAGAAATGTCGTAGATCAGAGAGGCAAAATGGCCGGCCTCTTCTTTTCGAGCTGTTCAGTACCTCCCGGATGCCATTACGACCAATTGACGCCTCCCATCAACTGAGTTTACTAGCCTAGCTCTCCGCAAGGCTTTCGATCTTATTGGCAAGAGTGCTGGACGAGTGGTCAGCGAGGAGCGAAACTTAGAAATATAAAGCCGAGCATTGGTTAGTTAGTGGTCTTCCTCCCACCGACGAAAGCGCTTACACGAGGTAATACTTGCACGCCTCCGTATTAGCTACACCAATATCACTCGCAGCCAATACATATCACGAGACCCTCTTCCCATCTGCAAATTTTGCCGTCGCCATATCACGCAATCTGTTCACCATATTTTCATTGATTGTTCTCAACTGGACCCCATTCGCCATCGTCATTTTCCTACTTTATGGTCCATAAACACCTTCTAAAAGGTTATCCCATATCTTATCTGAATCTTTCCACTTTAGCAGTGACTCTCTTTTCTTGGATCTTCCAGAAATGAATATTTTTTACAATATATAATTCTGCTATTGCTATGTAATATTAGGACTATTTATAATGTAAGGATATATTTTTAGATTTTTAGTTTTTATTTATTTTTGACTCAATATTCATTACGCCATTCAGATTTTCTTTCACATTTAAAGTATGTGTAAGTCAGGATCCACCCATGGAGTTGATTATTCAACCCAGTGTGGCCGCTTCTCTGTGGGCCGTGGTGGGTCCTGTACATTGACTCAGATATATATAATATATTTATATACTATATATATATATATAATATATATATATATATATTATATATATATACTATATATATATATATATATATATCCCTGTGGTGTTGATTTGTGTATGGTTGTGTTTTAATGCAATTTATTTATGTTTGTTATAGTATTTTATGTATGCATATGTAAAGTATATGTATATGTATATATTTTTTTTATTTTATATTATACTTATCATAAAAGCAACCGCGCAGCTCACAGGTAGTAGCGCATTCGCCAAACAAGGCGAATATCCCAGTTCTTGAACTGTGTTGGGTGGGAGAATGTGAGTTATTCTTCCCTGGGCTTCGATTTGTCTTGTTTGGACGTTAATTGAGTACACCATTCTTGGATTAGCTTGCGAGTGAAGTGGGTGGTGTTTCTCTATGAAAAAAGACGAGGACTATTATTAGATATATATATTTATATATATATATATTATAATATATACTATATATATATAATAATATATATATTATACTATACTAACATATATTTATATATATATAAATATATATATATATATTATCACCCACCCTCTTTCCCCAAAACTAGGGGGAGAAAGTGTTCACATGCACTGGAAAACAGAAAAGTAGTAGAAGAATATGACCAAGTCGAAAAGGGAAAGCCCAGCGTTACCGCCACCTTTATACACCCCTTAAGTGAGAACTCGTCGCAGTCACAAAAATCCACCCTAGGACTTCACGAGACTGGGCACGGACCCTCACTGTGGCATCTCGTCAATGTAGGGTTCATCCCTTGGCCCAGGAGGGCCACAATCATTCCCCTTCACAAAACCCTGCCCACGTTTGAATCCTATTATACAACCTTATCTTCTTGCCGCTCTGCCGAAACTCACAAATCCTCTTGATCCTTTAGGCATTCCTTTTACTGGACCAAGTTCGCTTATTCTCGCGGTCTCCCAAACCGGGTCGATTCCAGCAAACACTCACCCGTATATTTATCCGCTTAACCATCCGGACATACATCCATCTCTTTCCACATGACCAAAACCATCTCAGTGTTCTTTCATTTATTCTCTCATTTACTCCTTTCTTCACACCATACAACTCCCTAATGTGTACGATACTCATTTAATCAATTCCTCTCATACCCGACACGCCCCTAAGATTGTCCATCTGAACACATTGTTCTTTATAAATCTATATCTCTTATTCCAGACCATAGTTTCACTTCTATACAATTAAGCACAGGTACAACATACCCTCATGTAAGACCTCTAGCCACTCAAGACTTAGTCCCTTCATTCACTAAGGATGGTTTAAATGCACCCAGACACTTTCCTGCCATTCACAATTTTCCTACTACACTCTGCATCATCCTTTCCTTTTTCATCTAACTTATATCCAAATATTTAAACTCGGACACTTGTTCCAGCTGCTCACCATATAACATAACTCCACATAACCACATCAAAGTCTGTCCTCACTCACAACCATAACCTTACTCTTATCTACACGTTGACCTTTCGAAACCCCCTCCTTTTACACACACCCTGCCAAATCCTTCTACCAATCCTCTCAAACTCTTTCAAATTCGCCAAACAAAATTAAATCGGCATAAAATATGCAGGGCACCCTCCATTTCTCTTCCGATTCTCCCATCATTTCTATACGCTCTTCACCCTGCCACCCCACCTTCTTATTCTTTCATTGAAACCCATTCCATATAACAATTTGAGGAGACATAACACAATCCCTGCCTCACTCCGCCTATAATATTAAACCATCTCAGCGTACTTCATTTATTCTCTCACACCTCACTACGTCATACATACTTTATTCCATATAAGATCTGCGATCACATACCCATGGTATTTCATTAACACCTGCCAATATATAATATATATAATATATAATATTATATAGTAATATTTTAATAAATATAATGTATTATATATATATATATTATAATATATATTATAAATATATAAATATATATTATATAATAATATTTACTATATATAAGGGCATATATATTATATAATAACTATATTATATATGTAAGATATATTATAAGTATATATATATATAGTATATATATAGTAGTATATATATATATTTATATAATAGTAATATATATATTTTATATGATATATATATATATTATTAAGTATATAGTTATATACTAACTATTTATATAGTATACATATAATATACTTACTATAATATATATATATATATATTAATATACTATATATATATACTATATATAATATCTCTAATATATAATATATACTATATAATATATAATACTATGTATTTATATTTATACTATGATATATATATATATAAAATGCCAGTAACTATATTATATATAATATATATATAGATAATTAGTATAATATATATATATATATAGATATTATATCAATGAGGACTATAATTTGCCTATTTCGAGAGAAAATACAGTTCACGTGAATGTTTTTCATTGATTTCAAAGGAAATTAATGTTAATAATCTCGAATTTCAATGGAGATAATAAATAATAATAATAATAATAATAATAATAATAATAATAATAATAATAATAATAATAATAATAATAATAATAATAATAATAATAATAATAATAATAATATAAGTAATAATAATATACATGACTTGAAAAGATATGATAATTATAATAATATTAATCATAGCTCACATAAGTAATACTATAAATTATTATTATTATTTTTATTATTATTATTATTATTATTATTATTATTATTATTATTATTATTATTATTATTATTATTATTATTATTATTATTATTATTATTATTATTATTATTATTATTATTTAAATATTATTATTATTATTATTATTATATTATTATTATGTGTTTCAAATGTCTTTTTTATTTTAAAGCTTTAAAGACTAATGATACCATAAAGTGTTTAGAGACTACTTAATTAATCCGTCATTCGTGATGGGTGATGGAGTCATGTTAATTATGTAGAGCTTCTTTGGAGATTACATTCCTATCCATCAGGTTTCGGGAGATTATTTTTTAATAATCTAATGATTATGAATGAGATTATATTACGGGGATTAGCCCAAATGGTCGATAGGAAAATGGTTGACAGGAAAAAGGGTCGACAGGACATCAAAAAAATTTCCAGTACAGCCCGGCGACGCTTTGTAGGTTAGGTTAGGTGTAGGTGTAGGTTAAGGTTAGGTAGGTTAGGTTAGGTTAGGTTATGGGTTGGTCTAGGTTAGGGTAGGTATAGGTTTAGTGTGAGTACTGAGGTTAGGTTATAGGCTCAGGTTAAGGTTTAGGTTAGGTTAGGTTAGGGTATATAGGTTAAGTTAAGTTAAATGTTAAGTTAAGTTAAGTTAAGTTAAGTTAAGTTAAGTTAAGTTAAGTTAAGTTAAGTTAAGTTAAGCTAAGTTAAGTTAAGCTATGTTAAGTTAAGTTAAGCTAAGTTAAGCTAAGTTAAGCTAAGTTAAGCTAAGTTAAGTTAAGCTAAGTTAAGTTAGGTTAGGTTAAGTTTTGTTGGATTCGTTAAAGAAACTTGAAATAACCAGATTTTTTTTTTTTTTTTACGATGTTAACCATATGACTTGCCAATCATTCTCCTGTCAGCCATTTGGGACTAGCTTCTATATTACTATTCGTATGATTTAAAATAACATAATTAATTATTTTATTTAAGTAATATGATAGTTTTAAATTATATCAATTTAATATTAGTTTTATGATTTATTTTGATTCAAGAATAATGTTATTTTCAAGCGAGATTACATGATTATATAAGTGGATTTATAGTTTTAAAGACTATAAAATTCTCCAGTATTTTAAGGATTAAACTTATAAAGAACAGTAAATGATTAATCTTGTTCGAGAAGAGATTATATAAGTAATTTAATTATTTCAAATGGGAGATTATAAAATATATTTATATTTCAAGGGAGATTACACTTAAATTGCCCGAACTTTGCCGAAAACACTTGTCCTAAAATGAAATACGTTAGGTTAGGTTAGGTTAGGTTTCCTCTTCCACGCTTTGTTTTCCTTTCCTCACCCTAAAAAGTTCAAAATTTCTTTAATATAATGTTTCTTTATTTTTACGTTTCCGCAGAAACAATCTAGAAAAAAGGTGTGCATAAAAAATAATAATGAAGAAACCGATGTGAATCTTGGTCTGTCAAGTCTTTTGAAAAGCGAAAATGGAAAAGAAAATGGTGATTCTGTTTCAACCGAGGGCAAGGAGTCCAAGACCAAAAGCGGCAGGTGTAAACCAAAAGATGAAATGCCATTCTACTGCCCAAATTGTTCCTACTCTTCTTTGTGGAAATCTAATGTAATTAAGCACACTTTACGACACTGCCCAAATAGAGATAAATCTCGATCCGATGGCCGTATTAATTTTAAAAATTCTGAAATTTTGCCCTCAAAAGACAGATATTATCTGTGCGATATGTGTAATTTTTCCACACGCTATAAATATAATTTGAATACTCACAAATTGACACATTTAAAAGACAAAAAATTCAGTTGCCCTTTTTGTGGCTTTGGCAGCGATGTTTTGAACAGAATTCAGTATCATATTTACAGAAAGCATAAAGATGGCGATGAAAAAGAGCTCCGAGTTGAAAAATTTGATTATGGTTCTAAAAGGAATCGTAGCGTTTATGGAAAAAATGCCAAAAATTGCGATAGTGCAAAGTCCATTATAGATATGAATGAAGCTGATACGAAGAAGAATATAGTCACTGATTGTTTGACTGATAAATGTTTTCCAACAAATAATAATAATTCTCTAAATGTAGAGAATGTTAATACGAACTCTAGTGTAGTGTTAAAGAATTGTCCTGAAATAGAAGCTGGAAAATCGCAGGTTTATTCAAACGGTAATGAAAAATTTGCTTCATCAATTGATTATGATTTCAGAGGAATTAAAGAGGAAACTCAGGTGGAATTCGAGTTTGATGAAGATAGTCTAAGAACTGAAATCACCACTGAATGCCAAGATCGGAATAGTGAGTATCTTGATACAAAAGTAAGTTATTTGCCGCTTGATCTTGTAATAAAAAAAGAAAATCAGGTTGATCTAGATTGTGATGATGGTCCTAGTTCTGAAATCGCCACCGAAGATCAGCACCTAAATCTGAAGAGTGAATTTCTTGATGAAAAAGAATTTCAAAGACCGCTTGATGATGTAAGAATGGAAACTACTACAAATGAATCATTTAACCAGAATGTAAAACAGGAATGTGAATCACCAAATATTTTTAAAATTAATTCCAACTCTCCGATTGAGAATCATAAAAGCTTCAAAATTAAATCAGAAAACCTCAGTGATGATGATGATGATGAAATTAAAGTTAATCATAATAAACGAAGCAAACTTAATTCTCCTACAATGTATGAAAGAAAAAGAGGTTATGAGGTTATCAGAAAAACAAATAACGGTTCAACATCTGTTATTTATAAGAGTTTAATGTGCCCTTATACAAATACTGAAAAGTTTAAAATTACTAGGCATTGCCTTACGCATAAGAAGAATAAAAATTATAATTGCTTAGATTGCGATTTTACTGCTAAATGTTTATTCTTATTGAAACGTCATAAGAAAACCCATCTAGAAAACAGTTTTGAGTGCCCATTATGTCCGTTCTCAACTACATCAGTGTCCACGCAGAAAAAGCACATATTGAGAAACAGAAACAGAAACCAAAGCAGTAGTTCCTACACAAAAACTAAAAAGTTGCGCAAAAGATTTACAGTATCTGAAGCCTCTTATAATTGTAATATGTGCATTTTTAAGACCAGAGACGTGAATAGTTATGAAGATCATATAAAAATTCACCAGGAAAGTATGACAAAACGGGAGGAAAGAATGTCAAGGCGCGCTTTGAATGCGGTCAGTACTCCTACGATTTCCAAAGACCAAAAGAAACCTAATAGTAAACAAAGCAAACAGATTTGTAAAACTAAGACTGTTACGTCGAGTAAAATTGCAAAGAAAAAATCTAAGTGTGGAAAACGCAGGTTTGTCACTGATAAAGTTGGGAATATGTCAAAGCATAAACAAACCCATTTAAAATCATCGGAAAAGGATAAAATTTCTGCTAAAGATCCGTCAGAGAATATGTCAAAGCATAAACAAACCCATTTAAAATCATCGGAAAAGGATAAAATTTCTGCCAAAGATCCGTCAAAGAATATGTCAAAACATAAACAAACCCATTTAAAATCATCGGAAAAGGATAAAATTTCTGCTAAAGATCCGTCAGAGAATATGTCAAAGCATAAACAAACCCATTTAAAATCATCGGAAAAGGATAAAATTTCTGCCAAAGATCCGTCAAAGAATATGTCAAAACATAAACAAACCCATTTAAAATCATCGGAAAAGGATAAAATTTCTGCTAAAGATCCGTCAGAGAATATGTCAAAACTTAAACAAACCCATTTTAAATCATCTGAAATGGATAAAATTTCAGTTAAAGTTTCTCCAGAGAAAATATCAAAGTTTAGACGAACCAAAACAAAATCATCAGAAGATGATAAAATTTCTGTTAAAGATTCTCCAGAGAAGATATCAAAGTTTAGACGAACCCAAACAAAATCATCAGAAGATGATAGAATTTCTGTTAAAGATCCGTCAGAGAATATACCAAAGAATAAACAAACTCATGTAAAATCACCAGAAAAGAATAAAATTTCCGTTAAAGATCCCTCCGAGGGTAAGTTAGAAAAATCTGAAACCAATTTACCTCAGACTCCTTTAAGCTGCAACAGTTGTTCATTTACAACTAATCTTAATATCCTTTTCTTGAAGCATAAGCAGAGTCACTTTCCTTCTTCAGCATCAGTTTTTAAATGTACTGAATGCAATTTTTCAGCCTCCAAAAATAAGGTGTTAATTTCGCATTTGATGACTCATGCTTATAAATACTTACATAGATGCATACATTGCAATTTTTCCTCCAATAACAAAGCAATTTTGAAGTTACACAATGTTTCCCATAAGAAGCCTCGAGAAAAGACCAACATTCGATCTTTTCGCAATAACAAAGTGACCGTTTCATTACATGCCAAAAGTAATCAGACCTTTAAATGTTTTAAGTGTGATTATTCCTGTTCTTCAGAACACTTACTAAATCAACACGCTCTCACCCATTTAGAGAATAAACTTTTAAAATGTGCTCATTGTGATTTTGAGTCCAACTACAAGGGAAATTTAGTGAAGCATGTTTTGATTCACGTTGATGAGTATTTTGAAGATCCTTAATAAACAAGAGATGAAATTAAATCTATTAACACAAAATGAATTATTCTACCATTGTTTTATAAAGTTCAATTTTGATTATTTTTATCAAATGTTATAGCCTATATTATATTATCTTGTGTTTGAGTGTTAAATTATTAAAGTTGCAATCCCATACTAGATATAATTTAAAAATTTAGTTTGAGTGTAGATTTTCGGATGTTATTTCTTCTGTTTTTGAATTTTTTTCTGATTCCGTGTATTCAGTTTTACAAAAAGAGTTAAATAAGTTAAACATTTTAACAGTTTTAATATCAATATCTAATTTTATGTATCATCGGTTCCAATGCGAAAACGACAAATTTGCAGATTTGTAAATGTTCGCATGAAAATAGAAACATTCCTACTTTCGCCGAACAACGAACCTGTCATAGCGGAGTTAAAACTTTCCGAAAACATTCATGCTTTCGGAGTTGAAACTGTGAAAGTCAGTTAAAAATGGCAAACTTTCACATTTGTGGCTTTCGCATTGTGCCAATGACATTATATTTTTAGGTGAAAAGTATCGTTTTTCTGGAAGAGCAAAAACTTAAATTTTAAGTTTAATAGTGAAAGTAGTTGGAAAGTCCATAGTTATTCTTATTTTAAATATATCGTATATTTTTATACCCCCCTTTTGATAATAAAAGTCAAATTGTTCTCTAAGTAAACTTTTTATGCAATTTGGAATGTAAAATAACTATCACGATCTATTAAAATGCAAATTCTATTACATTTTTACAATAAAAATGAAAATGAATTTTTTTTTTTATCTTTATCTTACTACAAAAGACAAAAAAAAATCGTCTATTTTATTATAAAAGTGTAAAAAAAAAAAATAGTTGGGCTGTGCGTGTCAAACATTTTAATAATTTTAGGCAGCATTTTATGCATGTAGGAAGAAATTGACCCCATCATCTCATAATGAATGTTTTTAAAATAGATTCTGTAATTGTATTTATGAAAAACTGTTATACAGCAATTCGGTGCTTTGTATTTAACTTTCAGAGGAGAGGCTTTTTAAAAATTTATATTTTTGAAAATACTAAATACACCTTAATAATCATCATCTGTTTCTTGCTTCTCCATAACTAGGGGTAGGGTGCTCAAACGTGCACCGGAAATCCCGTAGGCATGCAGGAGCCATTTCCAGGGTGCAAATAAGTGGTAAAAGGGACCCAAACCCAGCTACCACTGTCCATTTAGTCGCCTCTACGACAAGCAAAACATACGGTGTGGAAATTCTTTCTCCCCCCCCCCCCCAACACACACGGTTATTATTAATTGCTGTATATAATTATAAGTTTTGTATTTTCCAATATGTAATTTTTTTAAAAAACTCAAATTTACATTTTTGAGTTGTGCCACAATCAATGCAAAGCAGTAATTGAAGAATTATCATCCATTATTTTTGGAACAGCTTTTTAATGGCTCATCTCTTAATTTAAAAAAAAAAAGTCACGAGGTATGCCGTATGGATATCAGACAGTTCTGGTGAATGTTTGGATATATTGAAGCAGTAAAATATAAAAGCAGTTGCAAAAACCTTTGAAAAGAATTGAATTGAAAATCCTGCTTTGAGAAGAGTTTAGTTAGAAACACTATAATTGTTATTTAAAAAAATCACTTGTTGAAAACTAATATTTACTATGTACAAATACGAAAAAGTTTTGGAAAACTGTAGAGTAAGAGTAAATTCAGTTGCGTTGTGAGAACATTGGAAATTTCATTTGGCTAAAGGTTTTTAAAAACTTTGAAATTTATAATCCTAGTAAATCTGATATTATTATTATTATTATTATTATTATGTAAAATCAAGTTAGTGGGGGAGGCTTGGGTGGAGAGGAAGGTGATACGGAAGGAAGTGGGTAAAATTAAGAGTGAGAAGTTAAGCGAACAAGGTAATAAGGATAAGTATGTAAGAGCGCTCGCAAGTAAATCGGTCGAATGTGAACAAGTTGAAACTGAACAAATCTGGGAGCAAATGAAAGAAGCAATTGTTAGCAGTGCCAAAAGAAGTATGCGGATGTGCTAAAGTAGGAAGTAAGAATGTTAACAGTGAGTGGTGGAAATGAAGAGGTTTGAGAAGGATGAAAAAGTTTTTTTAAAAGGAAGCGTGGTTGAATGTACTAAAAGCAAATGATTGAAGTTTCAAAAAGAAAGATGCTTGAATTATAATAAGGAGGAAAAAAGAAATACTAAAAGGTGCAAATACGTAGGAGAAAAGAAAAGGTAAAATGAACAGTTTGGAAGGAGGCATGAATGGGTGACTTACAAGGAATAGGAAAGCTCTTCTGGAAGGAAAGCCGGAAAGGTTAAGAATGAGAAATAAGGGGAACCTGCTTAGAAATAATTAATGAATAGGGATGTGTTTTTGTAACTGATGAAGAATTATGAGTGAGGGGAGTGTGGAAAGAACACTTCGAAAATTCTGCATAATATTGGATTAATGAGAGGTGGTAGTGAATGTGTGGGGTTTGAAGGTGCAAGAAGGAATATTTTGGGGACGAGGCTATTAGCAAAGGAGGAGGTAATAGGTAGAGTGAAAAGTTGAAGAATGGTAACTCTGTAGGTATAGATGAAAAATTGCTGGTGAACATGATCAAGAGGCGAGAATGGTGACTTGCTTGGATTTGGAAGTGGTGTGATAATATAGCGTTGGATGGAAGGTAAGTGCCGAGGGATTGGTAACGGCCGAGCAGTAATAAGGAAGACCAGCTTTATTAGTAGAGCGGTACAGGGAGATAAGGTTATAAACATGTAGAAACTATAGGGAATGTAAGTTTATTGAGTATGGGTCTGGTTGGTTCGTGAGGGAGAGGCTATATATGTGATAGACGCTACTCTGTCGTTGGGTGGTGCATAAGAGTGTCGCGCTGCTGTTAGTGACTGGAAGGACCTGATTGCGTAGAAGAACAAGGTGGCGTTGTTAGGAATGGTAGAGGAGTCGTGGAATTCTAGAATCTTTACAGTATGAATACACGATGATTTGCAGAAAATGAGGGAAGAAGAAAGAATAATTGTATTTAGGTTTTATGGATTTGCCACAGGCGTATGATAGGGTTTATAGGGAAGCCTCTATGGCAAAGTGTTAGTGAATGATATATGGTGTTGGTGCTTAGCTTCTGAATGAATCAAAAGTATGTAGAACGATAGTGAGGCGTGTGTTAGAATAATGGTGTCAAAAGTGATTGTTTTAATTTAAATAACGTTTAGTGAGGCAGGGTTGTGTTGTTCCTTGGTTATTCAATTTGGTTATGTGGATGGGTTATGAAAGAATTAGAGGTGGGGATGGCAGGAATGGTGTGGTAGAATGATGGAGATGAGTGGAGGTGCCCTACCTATTATAGCGGATGATTTGGTTTTGTGTGGTAATCTGAGAGAGTTTGGAGGATTGGTAGAGAGATTTGGCAGGGGTGTGTAAAAGGGGGGGGTTTGAAAGTAAACGTAGATACGAGTAAGGTTATAGTTGTGGTTAGGAAAGTCCTTCAAGTGTGAAATTATGTAGAGGTGGTGAGGCGCTGAGCAAGTGTCTGAGTTAAATATTTAGGGTATGTGTTGGATGAGTAAAGGGACGGATGATGCAGAGTGTAGTAGGAAAGTTGTGAAATGGCAGGAGTTTGCTGGTGCAATTAAATCGTTGGTGAATGTAAAGGGACTAAGTCTTGAGTGCGCTAGTTTCTTACATGAGGGTATGTTGTTACCTATGTTATTGTATAGTAGCGAGAAATAAGAAGTATAGATCTATAAAGTTCAATGTGTTCAGATGGACAATCTTAAAGGCATGCTAGGTGTGAGAAGAATTGATAAATGAGGTAATGAACGTATTAGAGAGCTGTGTGGTGTAAAGAAAGGGGTAAAATGAGAGAATAAATGAAGTAGTTGGAGATGGTTTGGTCATGTGAAAGGATGAATGATAGTTTGGTTGGTTAAGCGGATAGTATATGGCGAAGTGTGTTGGAAATCGACCGGTTGGGAGGCCGAAGAGAAAGTTGGATTGGAGTCAGTGAACGGAATTTGTAAGGGAGAGAATTGCGGGGTGTTTGCAGAGGCGAGAAATAAACGTGCATATTAGGAGTGAATGGCGGGGGTTTTGTATGGGGGGTATGTTGTGGCCCACCTGGGCCTAAGGATGAACCCTTACATTGACGAGATGCGATAGTGAGGGTCGTTGCGGTCCCATGAAGCTCTAGGGTGGATTTTCTGTCTGTGCACGAGTTCTCACTATTAATGGTACAGAGGGGTCGGTAGGCTTGGCTTTCTTTTTTCACTTTTGTCATATTCTTCTACTGCTTTTCTTTTCCGATGCATGACAGCGTTACCCAGCAGTCTTGGGGAAAAGGAAGATGAAGAAGAAAGAAAGAATTTATTATTATTATTATTATTACTTATTATTATTATTATTACTTATTATTAATTATTGTTTATTATTATTATATTATTATTATTTTCTTCTTAATTATTTTATTATTATTATTATTATTATTGGTTCTTGTTCTTCTTGTTTTTGTTGTGAAGGGTGTCTCCTCCTGTTTTGGTTGACAGCTTATTGTCCCAATTCCGAACCTGGAAGGACGCAACTACTATTGACACCCTCCGACCCATCTCCTTAACTTGCAAAACATGCAAGTTGATTGGGCGAGAGAATGGTGGCTTTACCGTCTAGTTCCTCTTTGAAAACATTACACGCCATTTTTCTGACCATAGAATTTGGTTTTAGTTATCATTATCATCGCTCTACTCAAGATCCTCTCTTTCGTTTGAACCATGATGTACGTAAGTCTCTCGCTTCTCATAAATTGACCCTGGCCGTTTTCTTTGATCTGGTAAAGGCATACTATTCCACATGGAGGGTGGGATTTTGCGAAACCTTCAACTCCAGGAACTTAGGGACAACTTCCCTCTTCTTCAAACCCTGATGTCTGATCGTTCATTTCAGGTCCGATGCGGCACCACTCTTTCCAGGCAATTTGTGATGGACGAAGGGTTTCCGCAAGGCAGCGTATTGAGTGTATTGCTTTTCGCGATAGGCTTCAACGAAGTGGTCGATACCATCCCCAACTCAGTCCGTTGCTCACTCTATGTAGATGATCTTGCAATGTATGTCACTGGGGCTAAACTCGCTTTTATGTAGCGTCAGCTTCAACTGGCCATCGACAAGGTCACGTCCTATTGCAGTGCGCGTGGATTCAAATTCTCCACTTCCAAAATGAATGCGATGCTTTTCTGGAGAAACCTCCTTCGAGGAGGACGAATACAGTCGCCTTTATTACACCTGTATGGCTCCCCCATCCAAGTGGAGCCAACGGTGAGGTTCTTGGGTTTGTTGCTTGATGATGGCCTTACATACCTTCCTCACATTAATCATCTTGAATAAAACTAGTTGCCGCCGATCGCAGGGCCTCTTACGACACCTCACCTTTAAGATGTGGGGTGCGAACAGAAACTCTGTGCTGCACCTCTATTTCATGCTTGTAAGGTCTATATTGGATTAAGGCTGTGCCATATATGGGCAGACCTTCCAATCGTATCTTCGCCTCCTTGACCCTATTCAAAACGAGGGTCTGCGCATTGCAACATGTGCATTTCGGTCATCGCCTAAGGAAAGCCTGGATGTGGAGACGGACTTTTTATCCTGGATGATAAAAATTGAGGTTTTAGTGGTAAAATTTAGATTTTTTAGATTTCCCATATAATTTGTATGTGGGATGTAATGTAGCAGAGAGAACTGCGAGATATGCTCGAGAAGAATTTGGAAAGATGGAGAAAATTTTCAGCTTTGCATAAATTTAAAATTATTATTTTAAGAATCTAAAAGATCACAAATTTATTTCATCAATATTTAAACGTGGATTAATAACCTCTATCTTTTGTTTGCGAACTCTACTTAAAAATAATCTTTTTTTTTCTTTCTTCTTTTTTTTTAATTTTAGCGTTCTTAACAAAACCGTTATAGGTTGCGTAATTCCAATGTTGGAATGGAATAGTAGAAAAACTAATTAATTATCGGCAAAGTTTAAAATTTTAACGACTTTACAGGACAAGCTGCAAACGTCGTGCATTCTGAGATCCAGCAAATGGTCGATGACAGGGTTGTGGAGTCGGTTCAAAAATTTTCCCGACTCCGACTCCACCCTCTTCAAAATTACCGACTCCGACTCCGACCTCTTCAAAATTACCGACTCCGACTCCGACTCCACCATTTTGAAAATTGCCGACTCCGACTTCACTCTTTTGAAAATTACCGACTCTTGAAAATTACCGACTCCGACTCCGACTCCACCCTATTCAAAATTACCGACTCCGACTCCACTCTCTTCAAAACTACCGACTCCCCGACTCCGACTCCACAACCCTGGTCGATGACTTGCTCGTTGGTGATTTCTAAAGCCAAATGAATAAATGGTAAAGCAAGTCCATTCAGCCTATTTTCACTTGTGTTCTTCAAATGCGTTCTAACTAATTTCAGTTCTGAAAAGTTTCATTCAACTGAAGCTGTTGAAACAGGAAGTACAGCAATTATTTTTAACTATATTTATATTTGGCAGCAAGTTTTCGGCGCATGCGCCTAATCCGGCGAGAAGCACTTAAAGGGCTTTTTCTTTCCGATTCTTTCCACTTTTGTCTCCATAATTCCACTCTCCCAGGAAAGACCTTTCGTGTAAGATCCAATCATAATCGTCTTTGTAGAATTCGAATGCTGATCGAACTTTGTCAAATGAAACGTTACAGTTGGCTGGAATAAGATATTGAAGAGATAACATGATGTCCTTGTGAGTTAAAAACCTTTCATATAGGGAAGAAATCATATCATTTAAACATGGTATAAAAACTATTAGTTGATAGTACGCTTCCGGGTCTGATGAAAATGAATTGGCTCGATGCCTATGGAGAACAAACTGTTATTGGTAT
>JABUQX010101491.1:20000-22500 GCA_015478945.1 Trachelipus rathkii
CTTTCCATCTCCAAAAGTATTTCTCAAGTAGGTTTTCGGAAGTTTAATGTTGAAAAGCTTCTTTCCACTGAAGCAGTAGACACAGGTAAAATTGCCAGTATTTGCAACAAGATGTAAATATTGAAATTGGTGACTGCAAACAGAAAACTATTCATCTATTTGCGGTTTTTGGGGCGACCTGTGCTGTGATGCCATTTCAACTTCCATAAATCCCATTCTGCTTATACAAATCTTCATTTGGCTTCGAGATCTTCCTTGTAAAATTATTCACACAATCTTTTTCTTCTCATATGGCACATTACACCGCGTTCGGTATGACAAATTGTCAAGGAAAATTTAAAAACTTCTCTCCTAATGCTGATATTAAATCATCCAAAAATGGTGTAAAAAGAGATGTGCGTAAATACAGTTGTGGGTTGGAAGTAGGAAATGTTGGGTCCTGTATTTTTTGGAATTTGTTAATTCCTAGTACAGCAATTTCAAAACTCAGTTCAGATTCAGATGCGTTTTACACATTCTTCAAAAAATCAGCTGAAACTCTAATGTTGCATTTCTCTGATGGTTTCAAGTTTAGTTTAACTAATGGGAGATTTGTTCCTGACAGCGACGGATTATATAAAATTAATTTACTTCTGCACTTAATATTATTAACGGATATGATACCCAAAATTTTTAGTGTCTAGGAAATTTCGGGGGGGGCCATGGCCCCCCCTGGCCCCCCCCTAAATACGCCCCTGTATATATATTTATTAAATATATATATATATATATATATATATATATATATATATATTATATATTATATATTATATATATATTATATATACTATAATATATATATAGTATATATATATATATATTATATATATAATTATCTGAGTTTGTTAACCAGTTTGCTGTCATCCTACGACAATGTTCATAATGTAGTTCCTATTATAAAATTTACCTAATAGGAAATATATTTATATTCTAATTATTTCGAAAGATCCTGTCATTACATAATATATATATATATATCTATATATATATATATTAAATATAGAAAGAATAAATACACATAGACATTACAATATATATATATATATATATAATATTATATTATATTATAATATATGAAAAATAAAATGACTTATGACAAACGTAATTCCTCAATAATTAAAAAATATTTTTTTATTGGTCAAAATATATTTTGAATGAATAGGGGATTCTAGTTTGCGCAAATCCGTAAGAGGGCAGGTTGATGATGTGTTCCACGGTTATGGTCTCAGTTCATTTAATAAATCTGAGTATCAGAGTTGTGGCAGTGATTATTTAAAAATGTCGAATCATTAAGAAAAAAACGGTTTGTATAATGAGACTATATTAAGGGTCCTATTCTGTTTTACGACCGTCAGTTTTGATTTTTTTTTTTTTTTTTTTAATATATTGCTACTATATGATACTAACAATGAATTTCAGTGGTAACGGACATGATTCAAAAGTTCGAAATATTTTAAATAATTTTTTAAAAATCACATTTATGTTAAATATTTTTTCAAAAATGAAATATCTCGAAAAGTACGAACCTTACAGAAAAAACCAATTACATATTTGGAATCAGCGTATAAAGCTTATTAGAAAAATGTAAAAAAAAAAAAAAAAAAAAAAAAAAAAAATTATATATATAATAAGGGGCTCGAGCCGACGGGGCAGACAGAGGGGGGGACTTTTTCCATACCCCGTGAGGGGAGGGGCGGAGGAACCCCCGTGACACCTAAATACCAAAGAGTCGGGATTCCTCGGAGACCCTCCCGGAGGGGGGGAAATAGTCCTCTACCCTGTCGTTCCCCGGAAGGCCGAGAGACCCCGACTCCTGCCATCTTTGCGGTTTACCCTTGGGTATTCCTTTAGTTAAAAAAACACCCCAAAAAAATAAAAACAAAATATTACTAAAAAATTAATTTTTTAAAAAATTATTTAAAATATTTTGAACTTTTGAAGCATCTCCGTTACCATTTAAATTCATGTTAGTTCATATTAGCATATGTTAAAACAAAAAAAAAATTAAAGATTAACGGAGCCGTAAAACGAAAAAGGCCTAAATATTTTTAAATAATTTCCGTCAACGAAATTGATTGTTAGGATCATATACTAGAAAATATTAAAAAATAAACAAAAAAAATTCAAAACTGACGGAGTCGTAAAACAGATAAGGTCCATATTAAATATGAATTTATATGTGTAGAGAAAAACGGTAGTCATTTACCTCAATGCACTATTTGTCACTCTATTTTGAGTTATGATGCTATGTCGCCTGGACGTTTGGAACGTGTCCTAAATCCTAACTAATTAACAATATTTGTAATTTTTTTTAATATCTGTGAAAACTGAACGTTTGTTTCAGTGACATTGAAGAATTGGACAGTTAATCCAATTCAAAAAATCATAATATATATAAATATATATATTATATATATATATATATATATATATATATATATATATATAATATATATATATA
>JABUQX010101491.1:27500-30000 GCA_015478945.1 Trachelipus rathkii
ATATATATATATATATATATATATATATATATATATATATATATATATATATATAAACTCCTCCTTTAAAGGGTATATAACAGATATATATCGAACAGAACAATGTAATCGATTTTTTTTTCGATTATTTCAAAGCAAAAGTGCGAGAAGGTTGCCAATGAGTTTTTTTTTTTTTTTTTTACAAAAGAAAACCCAAGATTAAAAAGCAAAGATTTGAAAAAGAAAGGGGCTCCTCGCCTCCAGGAGGGAAACGACGGGGGGACTTCGTCCCCCCCATCTGTCCGCTCCGTCGGCTGCGAGCCCCGCTTAATGAAAGAATAAAAAAGAAAATGTATAAAAAAAAATTAACATAATAAAAATTAACATATTAAAAAAAGCAACTTGGTGGAAACTCTGGGATGTTCTTTGGTGGTTTAGCTAACACGTCACACTGCAGGGAAGCACACAATTGTGGGAAGCATGAGCAGTCAGCAGAGTGCGATCTGAAATTTTTTGTAACAATATTGTTTTATTTTCATTTATCTATCTATTTGTTATTATTAATTTGAACAATATATTTTAACTTAAATTATTAATTTTATATCAAATTTATTTATTTTTTCAATTTCTTTTTAATTATATTAAATAGCAGCTTCTAATTCATTTTTTAATGAAATAAATTATAGGACACAGACATGTTAACACTCTAAAATGTCCTACTAAATACTGTTGACGCATGCGCTAACAAAAACACTGTAGGGTTCGCATAGGGTTCGGAGATATTTCGATATCATGACTATTTATCTAACTTCCTTTTAAAGGAGTAGTGCCCTAATACTAATACTAATACTAATACTAATAATAATAATATATATATATATATATAATATATATATATATATATATATAATATATATATATATATATATATATATATATATATATATATATATATATATATATATATATATTATTATTAAAGTTACTACTATATGCGTAGTTAAAATATTATTAGTGTTTTTCACCCTTGAGAAAGTTAATTAGATTATTGATATTTTTGCAATTACTGTTGCTGTATCATATTACGGAAATTTAAACTTTTAGGTAACTTGATAATTTTATTACACATGATCAATTTGGAATTAAAAACTTATATTAATTAAGACTAACGTTAAAACTTATTGAACACATATGGCAAAAGCTTTCGTTGTGGATTGACACAACCTTATCAATTGCTGTGTTCTAAAAAAAAAACACAGCAATTGATAAGGTTGTGTCAATCCACAACGAAAGCTTTTGCCATATGTGTTCAATAAGTTTTAACGTTAGTCTTAATTAATATAAGTTTTTAATTCCTAATTGATCATGTGTAATAAAATTATCAAGTTACCTAAAAGTTTAAATTTCCGTAATATGATACAGCAACAGTAATTGCAAAAATATCAATAATCTAATTAACTTTCTCAAGGGTGAAAAACACTAATATATATATATATATATATATATATATATATATATATATATATATATATATATATATTATATATATATATATATATATATAATATATATATATATATATATAATATATATATATATATATATATATATATATATATAGATGTTAAATATTGCATAATAATCGCTAATTTGATAAGATGTTAAAGAAAGAACATATAATGTGAGGTAAAGAATTAACTGCTTCTCTGGGATGAACCCACCGCATGTTGCCGTCGTGAGGACAATATGCCCGGTGCTATAAAACTGAGCTATCCTCCAAGCCAAAAACTTGGATTCAAGAACAATTATAAGCACCGAGTTCCCGTCAAGGCGACATCACCAGGTGTCCAGCCTGTCCTTATCCCTCGTTCTTTAATATTTTAGATGTTTGAATATTGCATAATAATCGCAATTTTGATAAGATGTTAAAGAAAGAAACATATAATGAGAAGGTAAAGAATTAACTGCTTCTCTGGGATGAACCACCGCATGTGCGCGTGAGGACAATTGCCCGGTGCTATAGACTGAGCTATCCTCCAGCCAAAAAGCTTGATTGCAAGAACAATTATAAAGCAACCGAGTTCCAGCTCCAAGGCGACATCACCAGGTGTCAGCCTGTCCTAATGCTCTCGTTCTTATATTTTAGATGTTAAATATTGCATACTAATCGTCGCAATTTGATAAGATGTTAAAGAAAGAACATACTATGAGAAGGTAAAGAATTAACTGCCTTCTCTGGGATTGAACCACGATGTTGCGCGTGAGGACAATATGCCCGGTTGCTATAGCAACTGAGCCATCCTCCAAGCCAAAAAACTTGGATATCAAGAAGCAATTATAAAGCAACGAGTTTTCCCGTCAAGGCGACAGTCACCAGGTGTCCAGCTGGTTATCTCTCGTTCTTTATATTTTGAATGTAAATATTGCATATAATTCGCAATTTTGATAAAGATGTTAAAGAAAGAACATATAATGAGAAGGTAAAGAATTAACTATGCCTCTCTGGGATTGAACACGGCAT
>JABUQX010101492.1:0-15657 GCA_015478945.1 Trachelipus rathkii
TATCACCAACTTTATACCTACTGCATCGTCCATTCCCTTCTCATTCCACATATATCCTAAATAATTTAAACTCAGACACTTGTTCCAGCTGGCTGCTATCCAACATAATTCACACCGAGGACTGTCCTCGACTTACACCATCAACCTTTCTCTTTTCTATATTACTTTCAAACTCCCTTTTAACAACCCCTGCCAAATCACTCTACCAATCACTCTTCAAACTCTCTTCAGATTCCAACCACATAAAACCAAATCATCTGCATATAATATGTAGGGCACCCTCCACTCACGCTCCATTCTCCATCATTCTAACACACCCATTTCCTGCCACCACCCATTTCTAATTCTTTCATAAACCCATCCAATATACAAATTGAATAACCAAGGGGAACATAACACATCCCTGCCTCACTTCCCCACTAATAATATTAAACCATCCAATTTTCGAACCTATTTATTCTTACACATGGCTTCACTATCGTCATACTGCATACACACTTTTGATTCCATTGCAGAAGCCTACCCACCAACACCATTTATGACTAACCCTGCCATAGGGCTTCCTATTAATCCTATCAATACGCCTGTTGCAAATCCAAAAAACCTAAATACACTTTCATCTTCTTCTCCCTCATTTTCTCAGTCATTTGTTTCAATGTAAAGATTTGATCCACACCCCTCTACCACTCCTAAAGCACCTTGTTCTTCACCAACGAGTCCTTCAGTCACTCGACGCATCTTCTGTCGACTAAAATACCATCATAAATTTCTTCTAACACTCAATAAACTAATTCCCTTATAATTCCTAAATTCCATTATCTCAGGAAAATTATATTAGGGTACTAATTACTGATCTACTCCAATCCCTTCGAATTATACCCTTCATATATATATTTAATTACACAATTTTCAAATCCAATCATTCTCCCATCCCGCCTCCATCCTTGATCATTTCAACCAGTAATTTCATCTATACCTGCAGATTTTACCATTCTTCACTTTCTCCTCACCTTACTCCTCCTCCTTGCTAAGAAACTCATCCCAAAATACCTATTCCTTCTTTGCAACCATATATATATATATATATATTAAATTATATATATATATATTATATATATATATATATATATATATATATATATATATATATATATAATATTGCACCATATATATATATATATAATATATATATATATATTATAGTGCATCAAGTTGCTGCAGTTGATCATGTGAGTGAGTCTTGGGCTTGTTTGAAGGAAGCAGTTGTAGCTATTCAAGAGTCAAGGAAACTTAGAGAAAATTTAACTCAGGAAGATCTTTACAGATGTGTTGACAATCTTATCACACAGAGGTCACCCGCACAGCTTTATGCTGACCTAAGAGGTATTCTTAATATTGTTAATGGTATGAGATTTTATTCAGTTATTAATCATATTGTGGCAATTTTAACTTACATGCCCAAGCCAGTATTTTTGAAATGTTACTTAATTTAAATTCAAAAAACTTGCTAGAAATAAATCAACTTTCATAATTTATTATTTTATTAAAAAGTTTTTAATTTTCTTAAATCATGATAAAATGTATATAACATACTTCATAGGTTACATATGCCTTGACATTGATTTTTCGTAAAAGAATTAGGGGGAAAATACTCCCACAGAATGAGAGTATGTGAATAAAATAGTTATGAAAATATATTTAGCAAATAAATAAGTAAAAATGTTAGTCATTAAAATCTTGAGGATTGGGAATTTGTTAATATGAGAGAGATGACTATTTATTTTCGGTTATTTTGATGTAAACTACTCTTTTCTATTTTCAGATTTGACGGAAACCCACATAAAAAGCCAGTTGGAGAATTTCATAAATAGCTCTGGAGATCGACTTATCTTTCTGCGACAAGTTAATGACTGTTGGACTCACCACTGCCACCAAATGAAAATGGTTGGTAATATTTTCTTAGCTCTAGACAGGGGTTATGTTCTTCAGACTGCTCATGTATCTTCCATCTGGTATGTTGGTTTTAATTTGATTTACATTGTCTAAGCTAACTGTATCAAATGGCCTAGCCAAACACACTAATATCACACTCACCTTATATATCCGGTGGTGAAGTGTCCCATAAATCAAACAAAATAAATTCTTGTTATTAGTTATAATGTTATCTATTGTAATGTTAAAAATATAAACTCGCCTCAGATAAGTTATTAAACAATAAAATAAGTCCTTTGGTATAGCTTCGCAACCCTTCCCTGATGTCAGTTCAGCATTAGCCCACTAATAAATTAGACTTACCCTACTCTTAAACATTTAACCTTATTCCACCAAATAAAAAAACCTGAAGGGCTCAGATAGTCTCTGCACAGACTCTTCACAACCAAATATATCTATAATCATCCTGCAAAAGAAAAGAAAACGTACATTCTTATATCTTTCTCCCCCATCACCCTTTTTCCCTTCTATATATTCTTTTATTCCCTTTACATCCACTCTATTCTTAGTAAATACATCTGCCAATTGATGCCTTGTATCCACCCACTCAACTTTCGAAATCATCTTCTCTTTCATCATTCACTTGATCCATGCTATATCTATTCTTTAGCATTTACTCACCACTTGTGTTGCTGAATGTATTGCACTCTTTAAAGTTCTACTATCCATATACACAACAACATCCAATCTATCACCATCAACACATTCAGATATATACCTGCTTTACTACCTTCAATAAAGGCAATCGCTTCAGCCTCAATCGTAGATCTCGCAACTCTTCTCATACACCTCGGCTTCCAAGCAATTGGACATCTATTCCCTTTTATGTCTTTTTGCGCAACAATATACCCCATTTGCGACCTACCCGAACCTTCCATACCATAAGAAGCATCCGTATACACCTCCGCTTGTATCTTACCAACTAAAGTACTCAGCCATATTCCCATATTGATCACATTTATTAATTTCCCCATTTCTTCTACATTTTCCCCTTTAAAACACTTACTTCTATCGATCAGATTATAACATAAATCCGGCCTCGTTTGTCCACTCAACCAATTCATCTGTCTGACCAAATATATATATATATATGCTGTTAATTCTTTCTTTTCCATTTCTCTATTATCAAACAAATCCTTTTTATCTAGAACACATACTCTCTCCATATATTTATGCTCTTCCAACCATACACCATCTTTTTGTTCATGAATATTCACACCTATATATTTAAACCTTTGTACATCTTCTGACCCTATTTCAAGTCTTTCTTTCATATCTTAAATGACAGTATCCATAAACCTTTTAGAAATCTCAAAACAAAAATCATCAACATGAGTACACATTATATACCCACCAAACGACTTCCATTCTTCCACATAAACGGAGCAGGTTCAAGCTTACTTTTCACGCCTCCTAGTTCAGCAATCACAGACACCACTTTTTCATACCAAACTCTTGCAACATCTTTTAATCCATACACCGTCTTTTTCAGCTCCCAGATACATCCTTCTTCTTTTGCTTCTTTCAGAGGAGTCACATATACACGCCTCTTAATCATGTCGCCTTGTAAATACGCGGATTTAATGTCAATAGAGTTACACTCCCATCCTTCTCTTTTTGTAACGCTTAAACACAATCTTAATATTTCACCAGAACAAGTTACTAAATCATCACCTTCTTCTTCAAAACTTCTTGCAACCAACCTTGCCTTACACACTTCTTTACCCTCTTTCATCTTTTCAGTGACAACCCACCTAAGAGATATTCTCCTTTTCCCTCTATCCTTAACCTTCCGAAGCACATCATTTGCTTCCCAATTATATATTTCAATTTAACTTTCAACACACTTTCATCATCCCAGTTACCAACCAGCCATACCTCCTCTTGACCACCTATACATTCAGTGTCCTTATAATTATGAAACTGTATCCAACTGCATTCCCCACTGCTTGCATTTTGAATATTATAAGAATCACTTCATTTTTTTACTTGTAGCCTTACCAGCTTTACTAAGCACCTTCACATCGATACTCTAATTACTCTCATTATTCACACATCTATACCTTTATCTTATCTAATTTTTTCTTTCATTTCTTCTGCGATCTCCTGTTGTTCTTCTTGTACCTGTTTTTCCTCTATCAACGAATTCATTCTCATTCTCAAAACCTTCTATACTTTCATTGTCACATTCTTTTATGTCACCATTTTTTCTTCCATTCTCCCCACTCTTCCCATAATCTATCTCATCCAGAATATTTCCATTTGGTATCCCTGCTAACCTTGTAATATGCACCCTAGCCACCTCTTTTATAGTCCTCCATGTTTAACTATCACAGTCTTACCATCCCTTCATATCACTTTTGTAGGGCCTTTCCACTCTTTGTCAATTTCTCTTATAATACATATTTTCACCCGATTCAACTATATCTATTTTATGTTCCCTTATCTGGCCTTTCATAGCCCTTTTTATCTATCATCTCCGTCTTGTTGAATGAGTGTTAATCAACTAGATTTAATACCCTCCAAATGACCCCTTAAAATTTACCCTTCAAAATCCAAAACACCCCATACCAGCCTCTTCCTCAGTCTTATAATTAGGTACCCTAACATTCTTTCCAACACCAACTGATTAGGCGAATACCCCCTTCTGTTCAATAAACTATTCTTAGCAGCCACTTATCACAGTACACAAATATTCTTACTTGCACCCTCGTCTTTTATTCTTCTACCTTTAATAAACCAACCATTTTTACATATTGACCATTACTCCATGGACTTTCAGCAGCAGTTATCCATTGAGACGTACTGAACCTTTCACACAAACCTTTCATTCCTTCATTCTGAAACTCCAGTCTGTTATCACTCAAAAACCTTTCAGGTGCACCAAATACATTAATCCACTTCTCTAACACCTTTTCAAGAATTTCTTTTGGATCCTTACTTCTCACCCAAACAGCTTGACAATACCTTGTACACAAATCAACCATCACCAGAAACCTCTGACCCTCAATTTTCCCTAAATCCATAGCTACCGTTTCATTAAATCTTTTCGCAAGAGGAAAGCTAACCAACGGTCTACTGGGAATTTTTTGATATCTCACACAGACATCACATCCATCACTCACCTTCTCTATACATCCTTTTACCTTCTTACTTTCTTCACTATCAATCTCATCCCCATACTCATCTTTAATTAAATCCCATAACCTACTTCCCCTTGGATGCCCAAATTGTAAATGCAACTTATGTATTATTTGACTTCTCTCTCTTTCATTCACTAACATATCTCTCATGTTCCTGACCTACCAAACATTTTTCTTTCTTTTATCCTCTTTTAAACCGATTTTCAAGTGCCTTTACTCATTCACCTCGCATCTAACAGTAATGTCCAATTCTCCTTTCATCATTTCATTCTTCTTCAAATTCAAGCTCACATCAAGATTATTTAAAGATTCATTCTCTAACAACCAAGGTATATCCATATACCACCTCCATTCATAGTAAAAAAAAACATTTCCCTTCAATACAGCACGGTATATTCAGTCTTTTCACACCTTTATAACTAGTATTACTAAAAACATAACTCACGTTTATAACTTCCAGTGATACCAATCAAAACTTTTTTCCTTTCATTCCTATCCATACTTCTTGTTACTCTGCCTAGTCATTTTTTCTCAATCAATCACATTCTTCGAACACCTAGTATCAACTATTGCACATATTTCATCGTATTCTTCTTTTTCATTATCTTCACTCTCTCTTCTTTTCCTCATTAAAATATACACTGTTTCCTCCTTTCGTTTCATTATTCATCCATCTTCCTCTTCCAAAACCATAAACACCTCTTGTCTCATTTTGTATCTCTGTATACCTCTACTTACATACCACCTTTTTCACTCTTACTTCTATTCTGACCTCTTTCAGGATAATTCGCACCAAAATGATACAATGACCTACAAACCACACATTGCATCACTTTACCATATACGTTCCTTTTATTCAAATTTCTTCCATCAAACCACTGTTCCCTTTCTTTGATCTTTCACTAGTAACCCATCCACTTATTTTCTCAACACTCTTCTTTTCCAGACCCTCACATACATTCAACAATGCTTCTTTAAATGTTTTAAACTCCCACGCCCCCTTTCCACAATAAGCAAGTACCATCTGTCTCTGGTTACTATAGTCCTCATTTGCTCCCTCTGACAATGTACACATTTTATATCTTCACCTAAATCAATCTTTCCCACAATTTTAAATTTGTTCTCGACCACTTCATACCTGTTCACATATTCCCTCATTTGTTCACCATCTTTTCTCTCAATATAAAAAAACTCAAGTATTCTATCATACCGGTCTCTTTTGCTCTTTTCCATATCTTTTTCATCCCCTCCTCTTTTTCCAAACCTACCCATTTGATATCACATATTCCCTCAAAAGCTTTTTCATCCAAACTTAACAATTCTCCAGCTGGACATTCACACTCCTTGCCGTCCACTTTGTACCATAAATCCACTCTTTTCTTCCATAACTCATACTCATTTACATAACTTACATCCCCTTTGAAAGTAGGACATACCCTTCTTATTCTCCTCCTCATGTTCACTACGTTCACCTCTTCCTGTTTCATCATCGCTCCCCATAGCTAATCCCAAATAAACCAAATTAAATACCCAAACCTCAGGTGGTAACAGAACTACGCTCTGCTACCACTGTCTAAACTAGCTATAACAGATGGCCTAACCAATCACACTAATATCACACTCACGCTATATATCCGGTGGTGAAGTGTCCCATAAATCAAACAAAATAAATTCATATTAGTTATGATGATAACTATTGTAATGTTAAAATATAAACTCGCCTCAAATAAGTAATTAAACAATAAAATAAGTCCTTCAGTATAGCTTCGCAACCCTTCCCTGATGCCAGTTCAGCGTTAGCCCACTAATAAATTAGACTTACCATACGTTTAAACGTTTAACCTTATTGCACCAAATAATAGAACCAGAACAGCTCAGATGGTCTCTGCACAGACTCTTCACAACCAAATTCATCACCCTAAAAAAGAAAAGAAAACAAACATACCGTACATAATATCATCTTTAAGTTGGGAAATTTCATTATTATTTTCTACTTCATATTGGTACTCTTTTTCTCTTCAGCGTTGATATTTATTTAGAAAATCATAAAAAAAAGACAATAACATTCTAGAAATAGAAACACTTGTTCAGATAGTTCTATGTGTAAGTTTCTTTCTTTTTATATTGGTTAAATTCATTTTATTTGTTATTTTAGTTGGACATTGCATTTAGAGAAGTTTTAGATTATTAGGTGTAAATTAAATTCAGTATTTTTACATTTCTTTAATTTCGTTTTTCCTTTCTTGTTTATTTCCTTATTTCTCATCTTTAAAAATATTTAAACTTTCAAAATTGCAATAAAAATCGTTTCACAAATTTATGCCATTGTTTTACAGGGACATGGGATTAGAGTTATTTCGACAACACATCTTAGAAGAAGTAATTGTAGAAAATCGGTGCGTAGATGGACTCTTAATGATGATTGAACAAGAAAGAGGAGGAGAGACCATTGATCGTTCACTCGTGAAATCACTTTTGAGAATGCTTTCCTCATTGCAAATTTATCATAAAGTTTTTGAAAACAAGTAAGAGGGTTATTATTATTATTATTATTATTATTATTATTATTATTATTATTATTATTATTATTATTATTATTATTATTATTATTATTATTATTATTATTATTATTATTATTATTATTATCATTATTATTATCATTATTATTATCATTATTATTATTATTGTTATTATTATTTAAGAGAGTTTTGTAGTTCAGGGTAGTGGAGCACTCGCCTAGGAAGCAAGAGGACCAGGTTTTGAAACTGGTCTGGGTCGGAGATTGAGCTATTCTCTCTTTACTCTTAGCTTCGTTCCACTCACGATAGTGATGTGCTTTGCTAATAATGGGAAAATTTCACTGCATCCGCGATCGGCTTGGCCACCCAATGGTATGTGTCATAGGAGAGTGTAACACTGGGACCTTTCCCGAAGGGTTTCCATTGACGGGAAGTAAAGTGGTAAAATTCATCCTGCCAAGAGAAGGAAATTTTCAAATCATTATTATTTAAATTTTAAATTATTTTACTTGCAAATTTATATAAAGTAAATAGAGGAAATGTCAGAAAGAATGGAATAGGAATGAAAAATAATATATATATATTTAGGTAATCATAAGATGGCTATGATAGATAGATTCAAAAGTTTGATTGGTAAAGCTCTAGAGAGTACCTATAATTTATAAAAGTTCCAAAACATTTGAACTGTTGTTGTATTTGGCAAAAAGATGAGATTTGAAGTTTAATTGGTTTAGAACCTTAAAGCTATAAAAATGATTAAATGGAAAGAAGTTGAAACTGTCAACTAAAAAGTCTAATATGGGAATTCTCATGATTACGAAATTATTCTCATATATGGAGATAAAGGAGATTTAAAGTAAATGAAAAACTGAGTGAATACGTGCAAAGAGAATGGCAAATGAATTTGTGATGACAGAATATTAACAAAAATTCAGATTAGATTTAAGCTTAAATTTCCTTTACTCAATGTGCAAAATTTGGCTTTCGCATACTTAAGGTTGTATGGGTCGGAACCTTTAGAACTAAGGATGGAATAAAGTCAGAATAGTGGTGGATTTATCTTAAAGTCGACCTCACACCTTGGCTTATTTTTGCTGTTCATTTAACATTTGAAGATGCGGCTTTGAGTTTTCAGCAGTATTAATACTCAGATTATTGTTAATTTCTAGAATCAGTTGATTTCCAGCAGATAAAAAAACATACCAAATGGTCTGAAACCATCTCTGATCTTGGACAATGCCTACGTGTTGTTGCTTGTGGAATTATCGCTATTTTCATCACCTAGAACAAAAATTATAGTAATAACTTGAAAACCATGATTGGGTATTTTGGAATGTGTTCTATAAACTACTACTTTTGATTTGTTGTCCCCATCCCACATGATACCAAAATTATCATGAGAAAATGAATTCATTAACTTACAAATGTTTTATTTACATATACAGTTAACATATAACATTTTATTCAAGTTTTCTTGCAATTCCAGTTTCCCTCAAACCCCGTGGAATTTCGTAGCCCTGGCCTTTTTGCCCACCTGCGAGAGACCTTAAAATAATTGATGGGTTAGTTTTCTGTTCTGCTATCTAAAATTATCCCCAAGCCTTGGCGTAGAAAAATTAATATATGCGTTAAGCAATTGTAAAACAATGTGAAGCTGAATGGTTAAAATCATTTTTCATGAAAACCTTTTGCATCACTGTTAAATGTTTTAACATAATACTATGAATGAGTTAAATAATAAAGACCAGAAGGAATGAAAATCTTATTATAATATTTTATTAATGCCTACATTGTTAAATAAGCTTAAACCACAAAAAATTTTTCATGCAAACTCAAACTTCAGAATATGTTCCCCTTATATTTTGAATAGTAATTAATGTTTTTGTAATTTTCTGTCATTTTACCAGAAAGTGCTAAATGTTAAAGTTAGGTCCAAATTTCTTGACAAACCTAATTGCGCTGCTTCTTTAAGAGAAGCTCAAAATATAATATCAAAGAAATATCAAAATGTATGAAGAAATTTTTGACTATCTGGAATTTAAATATTTGAGGAAGGATTTACTTGTAGGCTGAGTTACCTTCGGTTTATGGCCTAAAAATTTTACTGTACCAAGTGAAGCAAATGAGGTTACTATGTAAGATTTATTAATAAACATCTCTATTATTTGTGATTCTGGCTTCTGAATTAAACGTAAATTTTCATAATTGTGACAGCAAGCTGCTTCTTAATTTAATGAAGTAATGCCTGTGGTCTTTCGATTCTATATATATATATTATTAGATATATATATATATATATAATATTATATATTATAATATATATATAATAAATATATATATATATATATATATATAGATTATATATATATAATATCTACGTATATAATATATATATATATATATATATAATAATATATATAATATATATATATATATATATAGGTGTCACGATCCGTTACTCCGTTACTCCGTTACTAACGGAACTAGTTTTGTGAGAGTAAGCGGAGTAACGGACTCGTGTACATTTTGTTCATTCTGTTAACGCCACCTAATAAGTTCAATTATTTTTTCCTCCGTTTACTTTTTAGTCTTACATTATTGCTTCAACTTTCTTGAATGGTTGATAGCCAATTGACCCACCCGGCCAAGATAAAATTAGCCTTTTTATAATCTAATAGACTTCATAATTTTCAAACTAATATTGTTATGATAAAAAAAATTTTTTTATACTTAATAATATAATTATTTATAATATTATATTATAAAAATATATATATATATATATATATATATATATATTATATATATATAAGGGAATTTGCATAAAATAAATTGAAGTAGGGGTGGATGCTTTCGTAACTGAAGTGATTAAGGCAGAGTTCATTTCTGCGGAAGGATTGAAGAAATGGAAGAGAATGCAGAGATGCCGCCTACCTATTATATGCGGATGACTCAGGTAGTGTGGGAGGGAACACCTCGTAAATCTGCATAACATTGGCACAGTAATGAAGAGGGATAGTGAATGTGTGCTGCGTTTGATGGATGCAAGAAGCAATAGGTATTTTGGAGATGAGGTCATTTAGTAAGGAGGAGTAGAGCGAGAAAGCTTTGTTAAGAATTGGTAAATCTGCAAGTTCGTAGATGGGAATTTTTTTGCAAATGATTAAGGGTGGAGGCAAGATGTTTGAGTGACTGGATATATGGAAGGTGTGTGTAACAAAGCGTTTATGGAGGGTATAGTTTAGAAGATTGAGAGGAGAAGCAGTCAATAGTACCCTTAGTAAGGGTAAGGGTGAATAAGGGTATCTGGTAGGAAATTATATGGGAATTAGTTTAGTTTGAGGTGTAGTAGGGAAGATATATACTGGCTATTTTGGTCGAAAGAGTTGGCGTAGAGTTACTGAATGACTATAGTGAAGACAAGGGTGGCGTTCTAGAAGTTCAGTACGAGGATGTGTGATCAAATCTGTACTTTGAGGACAAATGACTGAGAAAAATGAGGGAGAAGAAGAAGAGATTGTATTTAGGTTGGATTTGCAACAGGCGTGATAGGATTAATAGGGAAGCTCTATGGGAAGTGTTAGTGGTGATATGGTGTTTGTGGTAAGTTTCTGAATGGAATCAAAAGTTATGTATGTGTGGAGAGACATAATGGAGCTGAAAGGTGCTTGTTTTAATATATTTTGCCGAGTAAGGCAGGGACTGTGTTACGTCTTCTTGGTTATTCAATTTTATATGAATGGGGTTATGAAAGAATTAGAGGTGAAGGTGGCAGGAGATGGTGTTAGAATGATGGAAAATAGAAGAGAATGGCAGAGTTTTGTGAGCTATTATAACGAGGATGATTTGGTTTTTGTGCGGTGAACGAAAAAATTCTTATTTTTTTTTGGGGAAAGGGGAGAGTTTTTTTTGGAAAGGAGGATTGGTTACAGTGATTTGGCAGGTTAAAGGAGAGGTTTGAAGGTAACGTCAGAATAAGCATAAGGTTATGGTTAGTGAATAAGCACGGCTTCTCAGTGTGAAGTTTGTTAAATGGTGAGCAGCTGGAAAAGTGTCTGAGTTTAAAATACTTAGACTATATGTTGGATGAAAAGGGAACGGGATGATGCAGAGTTGTATAGTAAGGTAAGTTGTGAATTGCAGGAAGGAGGCTGGGGAAATTAAATCGTTGGTGGATGTAAAAGGGGACTTAAGTCTTGAGTGCGCTAGGTCTTACCATGAGAGTAGGACATTTGCATAAAATGATAATGATGAAAATTAATATACAATAAACCAATACATACCTAAGGACTGTAACTTTAATGTCATAGTCAAAAGTAACGGAGTAACGGAGAAACGCGCTTCGTTTACTTTTCCTTTCAAAGAAACGGAATAACGGTAATGGAACTACTTTTTCTCAGTAATGGAGTAACGATAACGAAACTACTTTTTTGAGGTAACGATGCCCACCTCTGTGTATATATATAATATATATTATATATATATATATATATAATATATATTATAATATATAATATAATGATATATATATAATATATATATATGGGCGGAGAGGAAGTTACGGGATTCAACAATTGTACCCGACGGTGAGGTACCTCTCTCCGCTCTTTCTTGTAGATATAAAGTCGATGAATAGAATAGTACGAAAGTCAATTTATAGGAGATTTTACAGATGTTAGGTTTATGATGTTCAAAGATAATGGTTGGGGTATCTAGTCAGCACAGCAACCACCTTACACCATCAAGGTAATCGGAGCAGGATCTTAGGCTATCTCCGGTTAACGGCAGGCAATTGTCTTTTAGACTCCGTAGGACCTGATGACTTGGTATGGATGTTATGACTATCTGAGAGGATTGGATCATTAATTAATGATTGAATATCATGTAAATTGCCCTGATGTTCAGCTTGAAGATCAGTTGTAAGTATATTTTTCACTAATAATTAACCAAGTTTTACTGCACAGATTGTGATCATTTAAACCAAGGTGTCACTTGCACAGGGTTCGACAGAATATTAAACCCAACGGTGTCACTGCACAGGTTTTGACTGCAATATTAAAGTTGGAGATTAAATCTCAATTATTCATTTCCATAGAGTCACAGAATAGATATTGAATAATTAATCAAAAGTAAATAATCAGGGATTTGACACACCAGAACAAGTCTATCTATTTAATTAGTTTGTATATAATATAACTATTAGTAACGTAGGTTTGGTAGGTATACCAACTCAACTTAATTCACTGCATAAATCTATTTTAGAGTTTAAATAAGTATAAGCTACCAATGAATAAGTATGGACTGCCAACACAAATCAATCCAATAACTAATTCACAGAACAAAGAATAATAAGAAGTGATATATACACAAATATTGATTATTTATTCTTAAAATCTATTTCGATAATCATCTACAATAGCTCAAGAAAGCTTTCATAGAATTCTAATATCAATTCGAAGATGGAAACGAAAAGCAGTTTCCCAAATTATTGCTCATGTAGAAGTTAAGGTAAGTATATAGCGAAATAGGCAGGGCTAGATTAACAATATAATGACTTAGCTTTGAATTAATGAATAATAGTTTTTCTTTCAGGTATCACGATCCAAGAATGGATTTCAGGATAGAATAAGGATCCAAGAATCGGGACTCAAGTAAGTCCCAGATACGAGAAGCCTGTTAAAAGTAATTAACAGTGTTGTTTGTTTAAAAAAGCTTTTACCTACTCTTTATTATATATTATTTTCAATCAATTTTGTTACATTTTAAAATTACATATTCATTTGTTTAAAAACTCACCCTATTTTCTAAAGGGCTTGTTTTATTCCTTTACCCAAGGTTTTCTTGAGTGTTCTTTATACTTTAGTAAACTGTAAAAGTTTAAGTTAAATTTACTATCATTATTTACCAATCCATATTAATTTATATAAATTAAATCATAAAAGTTAACATTCATTATCATTATATGTAGACTGACCTTAAATGCAGTTGCAATCCTCATATAAGGTCTTCAAGAAAAGCTTTCAGAAAGTGAGTCACAATATTACCTATTCTAATACTTTCTGTGACTTAAAATTCCTTAAAACATGTATTACAATATATAACAATACTAGAACAGAAAAGAAACAATATTATAATATATGCAAATTACACAGGGTTTTTCCAATAATAAATCCATAATACTTAAAACTAAACACCACATGGTGAGATTATAAACCACATGGTGTATTATCCATTACTGAGAATGGTTTCTGCTATGTTTAATCTTCCCAGTATACATATATAAAACACGAACAATATCTCCCTTATATCCTCCCCCACTAAATCTAAACCCCCCACCTCCATTTTCCACGTCGTTCAGAGAAAGACGGGAGTGTCGAGGCAAAGAGTGTAGTACAGACCCGTAGAGAAGGATACTCAGGACTCTCTTAATACTATATATAATACAAAATCCAATGCTTACCAAAGAAATATATTTACAATTATGGTTTACAATATGGGAGCGGTGTTCAAAGAAGAAAGATTAGCAAAGGACTTCTTTTCATCCTCAAACTCTTGAGCCCACAATATTGAAGTCATCTGCCGTTGATTTTCATTCATATCCTTCCACCTTGATACGATCCATTGCCCATCTCAACTATGTCTGCCAGTAACAAGCTTATCTGGGATCCCAGAGTGGTATCAGGAACCAACAAGAATACACCCGCGAGGTTACCTGAAAGCAGATCTGAAGGATAAACTAGGCAAATATAGAGAAAGCCGCTGATGCATATAAACAGGTAAAGTAGACGAGTTACAAGGACCAGTTGAAGCGTAACTACAGGAAGGTTGGTACAAAGGATCCAAATAATAGGAATTGAGTTAGGGATTACATCCAGATTTGGGGACTATATATACTAAATATTGGAAAATTATAGGTCCTGTATAAAGAGATAAAAATTAATGAGACACAAAATACTGATCAGGAAGAAAGTAATTATGTGGGATGAAATAGAAATAATTACCAAAATTTGGACCGATTACAAGATTAGAGGATATGTCGGGGATATAGTCCACGAGGGACATTAATAATTGGAGGGACAAATATTGACAGGTAAAGGTGTAAAAGTAACTGTATGAGTTCCACGCGATCCAAGATATTCATCTAGTTAGGGAATAGGCAACCAATGGAGCTGATCGATCTCTTCTCAGTTTTCTTTGTCTGATTTTGACCTGTTAAGAGGTGATGTAAGTTTCATAACCTCGACACAATTTATTTATGTTTAGAAAAGGTTGCCGGCCGCATTTTTTCCGGGATGAAGATTAAGCGCGTGGAAAATTCGTCGGATTTATTTGTGATGGCGAACCGCGGGGGATCAATAAATAAAAAAAAAAAAATACAATCCATCCAAAAACAATAGAAGGAGGAGAATTCATTTAATGAGTACTTCTTGTGTTCAGATAGCTAAGAGTATGGAAACCAAAAAAATAATTGAGAGTAGTTATAATATTGAGATCATTTTTTCTGTATGCTTTGCCATAGTTGAAAGGTGCAAAATTCCATTCCTAAACTATATAAATATTTTTAGTCGGGACCATTGTATCGGGATATCCAGTCAAAGGACTCGAACGAGTCTTAGAACATGTGAATGGGTGTCGTCTCTCATCTCTGTTCGAGGAATGACTAGTTTGGGTCATCCACAAGTATATTTGCCAGGTATACTTACTGCCCAGTCGGTCGTAATAGATGCCGCTTTTTGATTAAAGGCGGCTGCAGTGATGCCTGCTTGGGTGGAATATTAGCAGATAACTTCTGAGCGACTGAGATTAGTCTTTTTCGTGATTCCGGCGTCATGTTCTGCCGATGATGTCAGGAACGTTGTTCCACATAAAGCCGTTTCGGGTTGCTAAACACCGTTCGTGCTACGTCATTGATCGATGGGTTTTAGTTTCTTTCTCTTTTCCGCGGAGTGGTTGTTAAAGACCAATTATAATGTTTTATAACATCGGGGTCCATCAGATCTCTC
>JABUQX010101493.1:0-10000 GCA_015478945.1 Trachelipus rathkii
AGCGCGGCTGCGGTGCCGATTAATAAACATCGTATAACACAATGTTGGTGTCCCTTATATGCTGTTAATCGAGGTCGTAGAGTTCGAATATTAGGGTTATATAAGTCCGTATAGGGTGTCTAGGACCCCCCCCCCCCCCATTAGGGGGGTCCCGACTGAAAAAAGAGCACAGAGTGCAAAACAGAGGAAGAAGAAGAAGAAGAAAGGAGGAAGGAGGAGGAAGGAGGAAGGAGGAAGGAAGAAGGAGGAAGGATGAAGAATGAGGAAGGAGACTGGGGGGGGGGAGGAAGAGGACACAGGGGGCCGTGCTGACCGGTGCGGGTGCCGAGTTAATAAACAGTCGTATAACAACAATGTTGGTGTCCTTCTATGTGTTATCGAGTCGTAGAGTTTCGAATATAGGGTTATAAGTCCGTATAGGGTGTCTAGGACCCCCCATTAGGGGGGGTCCCGACTGAAAAAAGAGCACAGAGTGCAAAACAGAGGTCGAAGGAGGAATGAAGAAGGATGAAAGATGAATAAGGAGGGAAAGAATGAAGAAGGAGTCTGACTCAGAGGAGTAGGAGTTGACAGCTGCACCGGTGCTGGCTCCGATGCGGTGCCGAGTTATTAAATATTAGTGTAATGATGCAATATTGGTGTCCCTTATATATGGTTTATTGGGTCTGTAGATTTCGAAAATAATGGTTTCAGAACCATCAAGAAAAAAAAATAAATAAATAAATAAAAATAAATAAATAAATAAAATTTCTTATTCTTTTTATGTTTATAACTTACAAATTTACGTTTTTACAATACCTAAATAAGCAGTAAAAGTCACTAAATTCCAAACCCAACCATCTCCAGCCCCTCCCTGCACCTCTACCTGACCACATGTGATCTATGAATCTATTGATTAAGGTTCCACATTTCGAGTATCATTTCTCACAAATAAACATACATCGATGACTATCACACGTGTGCTTGATACAAACATCAACAATAAATGCTTGACGTTAACACGAAAAGAAAGAGAAACACAAAAAACAAAAAAAAAAAAAAATAAGAAGAGTTATTTCGACATTCAATAAGAGGCTTACTTAGCAATATCTGAACTATGAATTAAAACCCACAAGAGAAACTTGAGCCCATCTATAACAAGAATAAATGGTTAATCATTACAAAGGACCACCTTAACACCAGTACAATGTAACTAAACCTATACATCACCAAAAACGTAACTGTATTCACACTCTGTGCAAGCCTGACTCTAACACAACACATGTTACTTTTACATAACATGGTAATATGTTAAAACAAAAATTTACCACTCAACCTGTGTGTAATTATATAGCACCAATGATATACTCTAACGTACACCAAGTTTTCATATTATAAAGTCAACATAACATTATCAGAACTAAAGAATATAATGTACACAAGCAAACCTGACACATCTTAAACAAGAATAAACTGCTAACATATAACAAAGATTCACATACAACCTACAGCACTAATCCATTTAATGCATATCTCTGTAGAGAAACTTAAAAAGTCCATGGAAGAAGTTTTCATCAATAACCTTTACTTCATATAGGTTATTGATGAAAACTTCTTCCATGAACCAAGAGATCTTGAAACATCATTCGAAATGCTTGCTAATGAAGTCATTGAGTGAAATTGATTCCAACTCTCATACGAATCCTATCATAGTCTAATACATCCGTATGAGGGTTTGCAAACTCAATTTCACTGTGTTGACGGAATTCTGAATTCAATCTCTCATACGGCTTTGTGACAGATCTATGGCATATGGATCCGTATGAGAGTTTGCTATACCAATTTCACTTTTCGGTGATTGATCAAGCTCACCTGACTGTAATACTATGTATACGGTTCCTCGTAAAGAGCGACATTCGTAGATCACAGAATGGAGGTCATCATACCAACCAGCGAACAATGTTTACTGACGAAATTCGGATGTATAAACAGCTCTAAAGGTAAACGGTGAGCATTCTTTCTTTCAACCAAATTCAGAAGAAAGTCATATATCAGAATACAATGTCACGAACGAACCCAAATCAGGTTCAAGCGGGATACTTATATTAATCTCGTTAGACAACACAACAACAACAACCAACAGGCAACAACAACAACTAACACACAACAACTACGCAGTCCAAAAATAAGTTCTTGTATATACCAAACCACTTAGAATAAGGCATGATACATTTAAGCAATTAATTCTAGGGAAACTAACTTACCTACAAAAAACTTAATCTAGGCTCACGTTCTAACACATCATCGTCGGTTAACACAGTAATATCTTACAAAAACTTCATCATTTCTCTAGCAAATCAGTGTTATTTTCACATTGTCATAGTATGAGTCTAACAGTAAACGTACCTAAATTACAGAATTAACAGTTTTCTCATATTCATATCAAGAAGTATCTAAGCAAACATAACCTTCCGAGAGAAACCAGGGGGATGTGCCTCCTTGTAACACTACACCATATATGAGTAAACATGAAAGTATTTATCATTCCCTGACCCTATTTTAGACCTCCGACCCTATTCAGAAATAATATCATTTTGTCGAAAACTGTTAGCTTCTTACAGCAACAGCGCATCATACAGAGGCGATTTGATAGCACTGTAAGCACTTGTAAGCACTACTTGGAGATCACCCCAGAGAGATGCACGAAGATCCATCTCGGGGTACCCTGAAGAGGGTGTAAGCGGTAAGGGCACAGCCCTTTGAGCTGAGCCCTTATGTAACAGGTAAAGACGTATTATCTAACAAAATCCCCTTAAAAAGTGTCAGTCTCTAGTATCAAAGAGATAACCAGCAATTCTCGACCGGTATGAATTAACACCCATACTACATTCATAAGTTGTCACTCATTATATACCGTATAAACATCAATTGAACTATGATAACATAGACTTACGTCAAAGTTTCCTAAAGCGGCAAACCTATACCATTACCTAACAAAAAACGTCATCTAGGCTCAACGTTTAACTAACCACAGTCATCGTCCGGTTAACAACAGTGAATCTTAGACAGGGTGTGAAATATCCCATAATTTTCTCTAACACACATCAGGTGTTATTTTCCACATGTGTCATAGTAATACATTTAACATAACGTACTCTAACTTACCGAGAGAGAACAGCTATTTATTAATGCAAGAGTATCTAAGCAACACACCTAACCTTCCGAGAGAAAACCCAGGGGATGTGCTGCCTTGTAATACCTAACGCATTCATGAGGTAACATGAAATATTTTTATCCTTACCCTATTTTAGACCCCGCCCCCTTTTCAGAAAATATAATTTCAAAACTGTTAGATTAAGCAACAGCGCATCATACAGAGGCGATTTGATAGCACTGTAAGCACTACTTTGAGATCACCCCGGAGAGATGCACGAAGACCCATCTCGGGGTACCCTGAAGAGGGTGTAAGCGGTAAAGGCACAGCCCTTTGGGCTGAGCCCTTATGTAACAGGTAAAGACGTATTATCTAACAAAATCCCTTAACAAAGTGATCAATCTATCAAAGATACCAGCATCTCGACCTATGAATTGACACTGTCTTCATCAAAGTGTCACACGTCTCTAGTATAACATCATTTGAACTATGAATAAACCGTAGACATTAGCAAAAAATTCTCGAGAGAGGAACCTGACTATTATCTGCACAAATAACCTTTATACCTACGCTCATGTTTTCTATCACAATGCTATCGTCAGGTAAAACAGCAATATCTTACAAAAACTCATCATTTCTCTACCAAATCAGTGTTAATTTCACCCTGTCATATGTAATATTTAACATAACGTACCTAACTTACGAAAACAGGTTTCATTAACCAAGAGTGATCTAGAGCAGCTAACCACCTCACCACCCGAGAAAACCAGAGGGATGCGCTCCCTATGGAAAGGGTTGTGAAATCTGAGAGGGTGGATCCACCTACCGAAGGGGTGTAAGCGGGCTCTGGGCCTCAGCCCGAAGGGCTGAGGCCTTACCCCTCCTTCGGATACCTTCGAAAAATGATATTTATTTTCCTGTAGCTGTTATAGTTTTTTAGTTACATGCATGTGTCTTTCGGGATGCTGACCATATATATATATAATATATATATACAGTTGACCTATACAGTAATTATAGTATATTATATATATAACTAATACTATATTAATATATATATATATAATATAATATCTATATATATATATATATAATATAATATATAATATACTATATTATTATAGTAATAATATATATACCTTAATATATATATACTATAAATATATAAATCTATATATAAATATAAGAATATAGATAATATAATAGATTATTCATTATTACTATTATATATATATACTATATTATATATATCATTAATATTATATATTATATATATATATATATAACTATATATATAATATATACTTATATATATATATATAATATCATATATATATAAAAATCTTTCTTTTCAGTGTATGTATATTTACTATAAATTATTAGTATTAGTGAGTATACATATATATATATATATATATATATATATATATATATATATATATATCTATATATATATATATATATATACTATAATATATAGTATTACTATACTATAATATATATCTATTATATTTAAAGTAGGTAAGTCAATGCAAAATTATTAGGAAAATTAAACGAACCTGTAGTGTCCCCGCCCTATCGCTTAGTGAAGACGCTATGGCAACCTGGTTAACTAAATGCACACTCGTTAATAAATCATACCTATCGCGGCAACACATTACACCACGATAATCAAAAGGTTTAGCTTGCCAATAGGGTAGCGTAAGATGTCTTCTATTACGTTGTGTGGGTGTGTTCTGGATTTCGCTTCCAGGCCTTTTACTCTTAATATTCTCCTACATCTGGAGGACATTTCTGTATGTTACACTTCTAAATGATGAAAATTTTCCTTTAAGGACTGATATCAATACGACGAGAAATATATCTAAAAATAGTCGAAGGCGACTACTTTCACTGTATCTTAAAAATTCTACTTCCTTTAACCAGAGAACAAATTAGATGCCGGATGCCCTACTCAGTATAGTCTGGGGCAACATTATATATCCTTTCCCTCTTTTTTATATACATCTAATGTGTAGGGTGAGAAACTGTTTACTGAAGAGATCTTACCACCGAGCTATTTACTACGGAAAATTGTCCGTCTGCTGTTATTTTCTAAAAATAAGGCAGAGAGGTTGGTTGTCATGATATAGTTTACCCTTTATATGGTGCCGAAGATGGTGTTTCTCAAACTTTGTTTGCATTAACTTGGCCACGTCTCAAGTCTACTCAGAGTATCATAGTTTACTATAAATCTCATAACTCAGAAAACCTATTATATACTGGGACATGAAGGAGTGGTTCTTCTTTTTTCACCTATCATCTGTCATTATGGAAAAACACTCACTTCCCTCCTAGTTTCTACCGTACTAAAGTTACTCTTATTATGCCGGCCGCTAAAGGATTCACTTAACTATCTGTGATGAGTATCGTACTATATAATAATATATATATATATATATATATATATATATATATATATATAGTATATATAAATATAGAATTTATATATACCTATTATATATAGTATTTAGCCTTAGTATATATTAATAATTACAGTACATATATACATATATATATAATATATATACTATACTATTATAGGTAATCAATAATAAAGTTAAGTCTGTGTGTACTTAGCTAAACTCTCAATACTTAACTTATATATTTACTTACTATTATCAAATATATAAGATGACTATTACGAATAATGAGTCATATTTGTATATTGTTATTAAGTTCATATTATAATCAGTATTATATATATATACCTAAGTATATAATAGGAAAAGGGACGTAGCTAACATCACCTCTGTGCTCAAGCTTTCCCTCGACACGTAAAAGTATTGTTTCTCACGAACTAGCCGAGTCTGACAGCTTTTTTCACTTTCTTCATTTTGTCGCTAAACATTTTCCGTCGAAGGATTTGGACACATAGATCAACCTGATATATAATATATGATATATAATATATATAATATATACTATATAATACACAATATAGGTATATTTTTGTTGTGCTACCGCGGCGAAGTCCTTTATGAGGAAGCGAAAATAAGAGAAGAAACCAAGTAAACTCTGTGTCTCCTTCACATTCGTAGGAGGGACGAAACTCTTCATCGTTTCTACCTTGGCCGGATCCGGGCTAATTCCATGTCTCCTATCTTGAATCCTAGTACAAAACAGCTGATTTGTAGGAAGCTACCCCTTGGATAATTTATTCTAAGGCTTATTTTCCTCTGAACAGCCGTGAGCACTTTCTTCCAAATTTTCAAGTGTTCGGGCCACGTTCCTTCCCAGCACAAATAGTCGTCTAGGTAGACTTGTGCTAACACAGGGCCCTAGGCAAGATGGTTTCACAGGCCCCATAGTCATCGTGCGAGCAAAGACCTTGGGGCGGTTCTTCGCTGGCGCCGAACATCAAAACGGGTGGAACCAAAACGGCCTTTCCTGGTCCTAAACAAACGCCATCAGCTTTCTGTGTCCTCCTCTTCTATCTACTAAGGCGTTGTATGCATCCAATAAATCTACGGATGTAAACAGAGCCTGCACAGGAGGGTATATATATATATATATATATATATATATAGTATATATTATATATATATATATATATATATATATATATATATATATATATATATTTTCCGCGTTTTGGCTACAATCTATTAATATACTATTGTTACGCAGGGGCGGGCATGAAACCCACTCAAATGCACCCCACCAACCTCTTTCCCCAACCTCCGACCCTTAATGAAAGAGATTTTACAATGGAATATATACTTTTTGCACTAGTATTGAAATTCAAATATAGGAAGGTTGTGCTTGAGAAACATCAATTTTTCTGCTACTTGTGAGGTCTGTTTCTCTCTTCATCATATATTAGCCCAGCATTGTTAAATACTCTCTCACTTGGAACAGTAGTTTTGAGGACAGGCCAAGTATTTCCTTGCAGGTTTACTCAAGCGTGGGTAAACATTTTTGCTTAACTTTCTACAAACTGATAGGATCATCATTTGTATCTAGTCGTTTATCTTGGTGATAGTTTGCAATCATTTGCACTACATCTTTTGTAATTGCGTGTGTTTCTTCATCACCACTGGACTGTAGAAATTCTTCAAGTGAAATCTGTTTTATATGATTTACGTGTAGAAGGTGTTGGTTCTGTAGATTTCGTTTTTTCTTTTAATGGGTGGTGAATTAATATACTGTTCGGAATGAAGTTTTTCAACTGCAACACAAAGTGACGATTTAACTTGTTCTAATATTTTGTTACAAAAAAAAACTTGCCTTTATAAAGGGGATCTAAGTAAGTTGCAATAGCATGAAGGCAATTAATTTCCACAGAACCAAAGCGGTTTTCTAGCTCTAGTTTTATATACATCTTTCATTCTTTTTAAATCGCCATCATTTTCATTTGAAAAATGGTCAAAATGCTTCTTAGCGATGAGATAATGTGTTACATCGAGACAGAAGCTTTAGGACGGCGCTTAATTATTTTTGGCAACCCTAATTCATGTGACTCTGTTAACTCAAATTATTTGAACTTCATGCTGTAAGATCATGAGTCATCATTACACAGTTCAGTTACAGATGTCTCTCATTTAACGTTTGCGTTCAGATTCATCTTAAGTATTTTTATTTTATAAAATTACTTTATTCAAATCTCGACAACTAAATATCCGCGCAACATCCTCAGGGCAAAGCGCGGATGCGGAATGTAACACCTGCATCACTAATATATTATATATATATAATATTATATATATATATATATACTATATATATATACGTTATATATAAATACTATATATATATATATATATTATTAATATATATATTACTATATATCATATATATATGGTAAATTGCAGAAAACATAGTTGAAAAGCATAATAAAACACAAAATAAACGCTTAGCATTCGTTTGCGAAACTTAAAAGTACCTTACACCTTTAGACCGGAAATATTTTAAGATTAAATGATATTAAACAAATAAAATATTTCAAGAGAATGCCACCTCCAAGAGAAATGACTAAGGTTGTAGACGCTTTCAATCTGCACAGGCTTTTTAAAGGATCTCCAAATCTTCTCCAGATTACTTTCACACACCACGGTTATTTAATCACGTTAAAATAATCCTTTGATTTGTTTATGCTGTATTGTGTTTAGTCTCAACATTCTTAGCAATGTGTCATCTTACACTTACAAACTTTCTTATATCATTTGAGTGGTTGTATTCATCTTCTTGCACAATCGATATTGTAATGAAAATCGCCCATGTCAACTCTTGAATTTAATGTTCTTTGGAAGAGCCACGATGTCCACTTTGTCTCTTTTGTGAATTGTAAGCATGCATAGAGTGAGGAATGTAAATATTGAATCTTAATTCAATGTGCGGCTGCTCAGCTGATAATATTCTATATTCAGAAAGAAATAATATTTGGCTTGGATGAACACACACAAGAGATGGTGTGTTCTGCACAAAGGTTACACCCCGAAAATCAATATATAATTGAAATATCCATACTATTTCCAAGAGTGACCAAAATATAAGGTGCTTTCGGCACATATGTCACGTCCGTTCAATACAATGTACGGTATTTTTTAAAATACTCACCACGTTTGACCACCCTATAATTGTAACATTTATTGTTAATAATAATAATAATAATAATAATAATAATAATATAATAATAATAATAATAATAATATATAATAATAATACATAATAATAATAATAATATTATAATAATAATAGACAATAACAATAACATAATATAATAATATTTTATATAATAATAATAATTAATAATAATAATAATAATAATAATAATAATAATAAATAATAATAATAATAATAATAATAATAATAATAATAATAATAATAATAATAATAATAATAATAATAATAATAATAATAATAATAATAATAATAATAATAATAATAATAATAAATAATAATAATAATAATAATAATAATAATAATAATAATAATAATAATAATAATAATAATAATAATAATAATAATAATAATAATAATAATAATAATAATAATAATAATAATAATAATAATAATAATAATAATAATAATAATAATAATTATTTAAATACCTCTTTCTCAGGAAGGTAGGAGTAGGTCGATTTTCCTTTAACTTTGTTTTTGGCAATAATTAAATTGAAAACATGAGCATCCTTATTATCCTTTTCATTCTGAAGGAAAGAATTGTATAAGGATTCTTGGAGGTTGAAAAGGTCATCGCTTGAGGGAGATTATTTCGACCCTTGGGGTGGAATCCTTTTCGTCATGGATAGAAAAATGTTCTAAAGGTTCTTTTATTGCATTTCTAGTTTTAGACTTGAAGTCATTTTCGCTAAAACGAATGGCCTCCGCTTTACTGAAATAATAATAATAATAATAATAATAATAATAATAATAATAATAATATAATAATAATAATTAATAATAACTAATAAAAACTAATAATAAAAATTGTTAATATTAATAAAAACAATGTCTATATAATAATTATAATAAGAATATAATAATAATAATACTATAATAATATAATAATAATAATAATAATAAATAATAATAATAATAATTAATAATAATAATAATAATAATTAATAATAAATAATAATAATAATAATAATAATAATAATAATAATAATAATAATAATAATAATAATAATAATAATAATAATAATAATAATAATAATAATAATAATAATTTTCAAATTAGCTACCATTCAGTAATACAGCCTCTATCTATAGAAAGAATTATAAGTTTTTTCATATTATTACTCTTTATATATATATATATATAATAATGTAATATATATATATTAATATAATATATATATATATATATATATATATATATAT
>JABUQX010101493.1:15000-19323 GCA_015478945.1 Trachelipus rathkii
CACAGCACACCACACACGACACACAACACAAACACACACAACACCACACATTATACTTATACACATTATACACCTTATACTTATGATACAACACAACTCACACACTACACACACATCACTTATGATACTTATACACATCTTGACACTTATATACTTCCTAAGACACTTACATTTACCATAGACACTTACATTTACACTTATACACAAGCGGTCACATAACCAACCACCAACATACCACCCAACTTAACACTTATAACACTCACTTATGACACTTACACTAACAATAGACCACTTACACTAATTTACACTTATACCATGTTACAACACGACACAACCTTTGGGTCTTCCATGGGTCATTTAGCCCATCCTAATTTTAGGCGCTTAAACTTTTATATAAAAACATATACTTTACAGACTTAAAGCAGTAAATCAGTAATTGTCAATAGAGGTGTTTCATAGCAACAAGGGGATTAGTATGGCTTTGTTTTACTGTTGTACTGCTTTAACTCAATGTTTTCACTGTTTTTAACTTATATGTTTTACTGCTTTACTCCATATTAATTAACATTACATACCTTACAGCAGTAAATCAGTAAATCAATAGAGGTGTTACTACCCTAGGGGGGATTAGTATGCTTTGTTTTACTGTTTTACTGCTTTAACTATCTTTTACTGTTTTAACTTATATGTTTTACTGCTTTATCATATATTTATTACATTACATACCTTAAGCAGTAATAGTAATCAATGAGTGTTAACTAACACCTAGGGGGGATTAGTATGTTTTGTTTTACTGTTTTACTGCTTTAACTCATGTTTACTGTTTTAACTAATATGTTTTACTGTTTAACTCATATATTTGTTTTTACACCCCTTAAAGCAGTAAATCAGTAAATCAATAGAGGTGTTCCCTAACACCTAGGGGGGATTAGTATGCTTTTGTTTGTAACCTCCTTTTAACTCTGTTTACTGCTTTAACTCATGTTTTACTTCTTTAAACTCAATGTTTTACTGCTTTAAACTCACATATTCATTAAGATTACATACCTAAGCAGTAAATCAGTAATTCAATAGAGGTGTGACTAACACCAAAGGGTGGGGATTAGTTGCTTTTTGTTTTACTTGCTTTAGTCTGCTTTAAACTATGTTTTACTTGCTTTACACTTTCTGCTTACTGCTTTAACTTTCTGCTTACTGCTTTAACTTTCTGCTTTAACTGTTTAACTTTCTTGCTTTACCTGCTTTAACGTATATTATTTTTTAACATTCATGTTTTTTATTTGTTTTAATACTTATTTATTTATTATTATTTTATTTATTTTTATTATTTTTTTTTATTTTATTATTTATTTTTATTATCTTTAGTGTTATTTACTTCATGCCTATTGTTTTTATTATTTAGAACACACAGCACACAACACACACTACACCAACACACACACACACAACACAACACACACTACACTTACACATATACACACATTCACTATGACAACTTATGACACAAATTCATATGACACTTAAATTTTACCCATAGACACTTAACATTTACACTTTATATGCACATGCGGTCACACACACATTCAGTATATGATACTTATACAACACATTCACTATGACACTTACATTTGTCCATAGACACTTACATTTACACTTACAACTCACACACAAGATTTATTACACTCACAAGATTTACTTAAACTCAACGATTTACTTACCACTCAACAACAGATTTACTACCACACAGATTTACTTACACTTGCACACAGATTTACACACTAACACACAACAGCACAACACACTCACCACCACACTAACTTAACATATACGTATAATTTTATTTAAAAATTTTATGTTTTAATTAAACGTACATTTATATTACTCATTCAAATATAACTATAATTAATTTCAAGTTTCTTAAAACTTCTATAATAAGTCATCATTATCTTTGAGCAAAGAATTTATTATTAAATGTTAATACTTTTTGTTTATAAATTTTTTAACTATAAGTTTTAAAATAACTTTTACTAAAATTTTTGAAATTTTATTAAAACCTATATATTTTTCGTACTTAAAGCAAATAAATAGTAAATCAGTAAGGTCAGCCCCTAGCAACCCTCTACATCAAGCTATGCACGTTTTGTTCTATTGACTTACTGCTTTACTTCATTCTTGAGCCATGTAATAAGTATAAATATAACAAATAAGTTCTTCTCTGCTTACATAACATGTATTTTATTAAATCATTCTAAGTTTTTAATTTTAAAATAACAATTATTCACTTACATTTATATTATTCCTTCAATGTAACTAAAACTATTTCAAAGTTTTTTTAATAATTCGGGTATTATTTATTATTACTTATTATTATCTATGTTACATTGACATCCATCACGAGAAAACACAACAACCGCACTCCTTACAGATACGAAACTGACCTCTCTCTGTAAATGTGTTGAAATAACTACTTTAGGTCTACATTTAGGATATCCTTTTGTAACCCGAAGGCGTTTATAGCCTAATTCAGTCAAAATTAATATTTAAACTGACCTTTTTTCTGGTAATATGTGGTGCAATACTACGTTAGGCCTAATTTAGGCTATTTAGGGAATAACCTTTTTTGTAAGACGGGCGTATTTAATCCTAATACCAGGTCAAAAGGTAATTACCGTATAGACAAGAATCATTGGTTATTATTATTTTTATAAATATATTCCAAACTAGAATACATGCCTGGATCGAAAGTTCCCTTTAAGCAGATAAAAGGAATATTGTTTTCTCTTACTTGTGATTTGGTCGGGGTACCTTCATCTCTATATGACCTCGTAATGTGATTTGTCGAGAATTATTTTATCGTCTTTGAAAATTAACTTGGTTCTTTAAACTTGTATTTTGAGCAGGTGTGTTGTTTTTTTATTATCTTTTAGACCCAAACCCATTTTAAAATCATAGTCATTTTAGTTGTTAAGCGGTGCACAAGTTATCTGATTTGTATTAAAGTGTTTTATTTTACTAAGTGTATATCATATTTATAATAAATACTTACATTGAGGAAAAATTATTAATTTCACTAAAATAGATAATAATTAATTCACTAGTTCATAAGCTAACCACCAGGGCTCAGCATGAGCCCCCCCCGCAAAGGCAGCCAACCCAGCACCCGCAGGTGCGTCCGCGCGTCCCGCCCCCGCGGTGCGCCCATGCAGGCGCAATATTTCGCGTTTCCGCGCCGCGTGCGCCGCAGGCGGCATATTTCGCGCGAAATGAATATATATATATAATATATATATATATAATATATATATAATATATATTATATAATTACTATATATATATATTATATATTATATATATATATTTATATTATATAATATATATATATATATTGTGTGGTGTGGGTGTGTGTGTGTGTGAGTGTAAGTGGTCTATGTGGGTATTTTGCATATGTTGTGAATAAGAGATATATGTGTATGTGTGTATAAGTGTACAGTGTAAAGTTTCTTGGTAAAGTGTAACTGCTTATGAAGATGAATCATTAATATAGTGGTAGTCAAATGATGATGCCATCAAAGAGATCATCTTGCTACCACCTATTTAATGATTCTTTATAAGCAGTTACCACTTACAATAGAATTACACTTAACACTTATACACACATAACTATATCTCTATTCACACATATGCAAATACACATAGACACTTACACTCACACACACACTTACACTTACACCCACACACAATATATATTATATATATATATATATATATTATTATATATATATATATATATATATATTTATATATATTACTATATATAATATATATTTAATTTAATATTAAATTAATATATATATATATATATATTATATATATATTATTTTTTTTCATTCGCGCGGAAATATTGCGCCTGCGGGGCCGCACGCGCGGGCGGAACGCGGAAATATTGCCCTGCGGGCGCACGCGGCGGGCGGGGGACCGGCGGGACGCACTGCGGGTGAGGGTTGGCTGCTTTGCGGTGGGCTCATGCTGAGCCTGGGGTTAGCTTATGAACTAGTGGAATTATTATATCTATTCTAGTGAATATAATTATTCTCATGTAAGTATTTATTATAAATATATAGTACACTTAGTAAAAAAATAAAACACTTTTAATAGAAATCAGATAACTTGTGCAGCGCTTAACAGCCAAAACGAGTATGATTTTAAAATGAGTTTGGGTCTAAAAGATACTAAAAAACACACCTGCCTCAATACAATGTTTAAAGAACAACGTTAATTTTCAAAGCACGATAAAATATTCTCGACCAATCACATCGACGGATC
>JABUQX010101494.1:0-31040 GCA_015478945.1 Trachelipus rathkii
AGTAAAACATTAGGGATTATGAGTAAAAATTATATAGCTCTCTATACTTACTGACAATCATATATAAATCTTACGCAATCATTTAACAAAGAACAAAATAGGGTTCGGTTAAACATCTGTTTATCCTCTTGAGGGGTTGTATATACATATATATATATAAGAACGTGAGAAATACATATATATATATAATACGTATACCATTCATCATTAAACTCGTTAGTGAAATAAAGATCTAAATTATAAGTTATATATTTATATTATATTAGAATAATAAAATATAAAACAAAAGAACGGGTAATCATTATAATCAATATAAACATTTATATGGTGTCTTTATATATTAGTTCTAATACAAAGAGATATATTGAATGTGGTTCAAACAACTCATATTACATAATTATAAAGGGTAAATTGCTATCGTAGTAATCAACAATGTGTATGTAATATGGTCTTAAAAACTTAAAAAGCTCTTGTATATAAATCTAAAAGATATACAGGAATATTTATATCAATAATTTTGTATTCTTTGGGTCAGATATGGCATGTAGTTTAAAAGTTCTTTACCAATTCATTTACCTATTTCTGTATGCATTTTTAAAGCTAGATTTCTCAAAAGTGTATTTTTTGTTAGGGGTAGTCATTTTGGATATCTACACTCTTTTTAAATTGTTTATGAAGATAATTAGTTTTAATTTAGTAATGGGCGTCATATAGGTCATATAGGCCCTATTCATATTATTAATTATATAGAATTATCATGCTCATTGACTAATATTATCATACAACAAAATTTAAATAATTTTTTTCACACACATTATTAAATTGCATGAATAATTCTATCTAAAAAGAAAAAAAATATTTTATACTTCTTTGATCACTTTTCAATTAGAATTTATATAAAATTTTTATTTTCTCAAATAAACTACCTTTTAAAAATATAGGTCTCCGTCCGAGGAGTAAGCCGGAGACTATGGATCATCCGGCCGAGAACCGGAGATCTTAAAAAGTAGTACTATATTATAGAACTCCGTCACCAATGCACGGAGCTCAGGAGCCTGGAGCCAGGAGATTAAATTACCGGTGATTCCACTATATATATTATATATAATATATTAATATATAATATTAATATAAATTATATATATTATGTATAATTAATTAAATTAATATATATAATATATATATTATATATAAATTAATATATAAATATCATATATTATAATATATATTAATAATATATATATTATATTTTATATTATTTATATTATATAATATAATTTATATATATATATATATATATCTAATATATATATATTATATACGTGACATTTAATAAGCAGTTGACTCGTAGTAATTATATAGGTTTAGGTATTAATAATTATAGATTAACTTAGGATTAGGTTTAGGTTAGGTTATGATTTTTAGTTATTGAGTTACCTATATCAAAATTTATTAATGAGTATTTACTCCTAAAAAATTATTAAAACAACGATACATTAATTATTGATTTTCGCATCCTGGAGTCAACCTGCCTTATAAATAGCCTCTCTCTCTTTGTCTTCATCGAGTTTTCGTAATCAATATAGTTTATTAATAGCTAAGATATATTTTATCATTGTATCACTCATGACTATTTACACTATAAATCTCGTTCGCATTCACTTCCTCATATCCACATGGTTCCGTCTTCACTCATATCTCATATCTCTTGTCTCTCTTCTCCTCCGTCTATTCATCTTTTTTTTTCTCTCACTACTCTTCATCACTATAATATTATTATTCGTTTTCTATTATTTTTATCTTACTTTTATAGATTTTATTAATTATTCTTTTATAAATATATAATTTTATTTTGATTTTAATATTATTTAATTTTATTCCTATAATTTATTTTAATTTATTAAAATTTATTGTATTTATTTTAATTTTATATATAATGGGTATCGCATATAGTAATTATACCAATACAGGCATAGAACTACCTTTAGTATTACGCTTAACACTATAGTTAAGACTTAACATATAATAGTTACGTCACTCACTTAGTAATGACGTATCTATAGTTCGAGAAGTCCATTAGCGTACCATGTCTTTAGCGTACCATATTTTACACCATATTTTAGCGTTACTACTACAAGTATGAGATTATAAGGTTGTATATATAATACAATTAGATATCTAGGCTATATGAGAGTAGACTATAGCTGACTACTCACGCTCAATTACTCACCCTCTGGTTGAGCGCAGATAATTATATTAATATTATTTTTATATATTAATATTATATATAGTATTATATATATATATATATATATATATTAATATATTAATATATACTGCATAATATTGAATATATTTATATATATATATTATATATATATATTATATAATATAGTATTATAATAATATATATATATATATTAATATATATATATTTAATATATATATAATTAACTCTGATCCTACCAAGAGTAGTGAATGTGGCGTAGTGATCACACTACCTGACATCTAAATTGTCTATACTATATATCTTACCTATGAAGAACTCCAAGGTGTATATACCGATTAAAAGGCTATCGTATAGAATAACTCTAGTCAGAAGTAACTCACTGTAATAGCGTACTAAGGTTCGAACGCATTGACATGGGCGTTGGTTAAATAAATAAAATATATATATATAATAATTATAATTTTTAACTAAATATTTTAATATATTAAAATTAAAGAAGAATAATTATAAAATGAACTAAAAGAGAAAAATAATAAGAAAACGTAAATGTTATTTAATATTTATAAAATATGTGAAAATAGAAAATAATAAAGCATAAAAAAAAAAAATAATAAATTAAAGAAAAATTAATAGTAACTTTATAATTATTAAATTATATTCGTTAACAGATGGGATATTAGAGAGGAACTTTGAATAACTTGCAGCATCGCGTCTATATATATCCTAAATTCTCAAGTACTTTCTATACCACTTATACTTGAAATATCATAGGATAATAAAATTATTCATTGAGATGTACTAACTATACTACAATTTTTCAGCATATTCATATAGCTTTTAAGATTAGCATTTCATTACATGCACAGAAAGAAGTAAACTTGCAACATGAGGTTATTCACGTTAGCAACATGATACCTACTGTTACATACTCTATATTATATATATATAAGTAGGTTACCTCCATACTTCAGTGGTAAATTCTACATGAACAAAACGCGTGGCGAGACGTATTAATTTATACCTAAAAGTAATATCGATACTGTTCGTCCAAGATGACATTGATAAATTATTTCCTATTATTTATTATTCATATATTATTATATATTTTGTATTATATATAATATATTATTTACGTATTTGTTTGCCGTGTGATAGTATTGTGTTAGTACGCGGTGTGGTTGCTATTTTACATGTTTTATACTGCATTAAGCAATTTACTCTCCTTCATGGTGTAAGTTAGTTGAACGTATCCACATTTCATACCTTGTTAGAACAAATGACACCAGATGTTCATGTAATTGAGTACCCTGTATATATCTTTTGTTTATTTCGCACCCCTCTCAAAAACTAATCTTTATCGCTTTGTCCGTCTCGCGACTTTTGAATGGCTTGTTTCTGCACGTTCTTTGTATCCACCTGCTCAAGAGGATAACAGATGTTGTAACCGAACCCTTTGTTCTTTGTTAAAGATTGCGTAATGTTTAGGTGCAGGGTAGAGAGCAAATTACCTACCAATGCTTTAGTTATGTGACATGCTAATAGCGATTATGGTCGCCCGACGTTATTGGTTGTTGTGAGATCTATGAGGAATAATATATAATAATAATAATGAATAATAATAATATATACAATAATATATATATATTAAAATATTAAATAATTAAATCAATTAAATAATTATTTATAAAATATAATACACTAAAAATCACATTGAATGAGAAACAACATCTAATCTATAATTATGAGTATAATAATAATAATCAAATTTTGCGAGGTTGTGTATAGTAAAGAATGAGATTGAGATTGCTATGCTGACTTCAGCTGGTAAGTTGAAACTTCTAATTTTAGTTACATTGTTAATGAATGCTGTATGGCTGTTAGGTTAGGGTTGGGTTAGAATTTTTTGTTTAGTTCTCATAAATATTAACAACGCTAATGTAAAATGACGATTAATATTTCTCTCAGAGATATTCGTTTGAAAAAAGTGTGAATTAGTAACTATCAAGCTTTTTGCTCAAAATGTTAGCTACTTAACATGGTAGTTACAGTAAGCGACACTTTATATATTAACCGTTTATGTCGTGTGGTACGATATGTTTAAGTTGTTATGTTCTTATATATATATTTCACTATAATAATTATATTATATATATATATATTATATATATATATATTATATATATATAATATATAATATAATATATATAGTTATATTTCTATTATAGGATAATATTTTACTAAGATATATTATATCACTACATATATTACTGATGTTAATTGGAGGGTGGGGCTGGGGTGGGTTTGTAGATTTAAAATGGCATGATTGCTAATTGATTTTAGGCGTATTAAAACCATAGTAATATAAGTTCACAATAAAATTAATAACTTGAATCAATAGATCAATAGATCATGGAATAGGTAGGGCTGGGTGGTTTGATTCACTGATTCGTAACTGATTTACTGTTTCTCAGGGTACTTGTAAATAATAACTACAACATCGGCATCGCAGCGTGTTGAGGGCAGGAGGTATATGTAGAAGGATTTAGTGTCGGACAGTCGTACGCCTGCTGCGCTGGTGTGGAGGGCACTAGAGTTTGCAGACGCACCTACTCGTGGAATATCAGGAAATTATCGGTCACCCTTTAGGTTTTGAGAATAAATTATACTGAAAGATACTCGTCAGGCAATAACAAAGGTTCCTCTAAAGATAATAACACAAGCTTTGGGTGTCTGAAGAGATGCCATGGTGTAGGCTAGCTGGAATTGGGTCTTATGAAGAACTTGTAGATAGTTAGCCTTGAAATCAGATCTATGATATATTTCAGCCATCATCAACAAAGTAAATAAGATACAACATATCCTCCTATCCAACTCAAAAAGTCCATAAATCTCTCATACATCGACAACAACATACATTGTTTACAGAAGGATTATGGATATTAAACAAAGCTAACATAATAATAAATGTATACAATGGAGGTCTACATATTACAATTGCCTTCTAACAATCTCTCAAAGTCTTCGGAACCAGAGGCTGGTTTTTCGAATTCAACTCATGTAAAGGAATGGGGTTTCGTCTTATAAGCTGTCCTGCACCTGGGCGGCACCGTCGTTGTCGTGACCAGGAGCCACGTTTATCAGCACCTCACTGATGACCCTCCTCCTGATGGTCTCCTTGAAAGCCACAATTCAAGGTTTCCAAGCGACTGGAAGTTGAAATGGGGTGAAAGCTGTGGCCATCAACCAGGTCCATTATCCGACAACAGGTGCTCAAGACTCCTTTGAAGGTCCAAGCTGAAAGTTGGTGGATATATATATATATTATTATATATATATATATTTAGTATAGTATATATATATATAATCTACTCTTATATATATATCATATATATATAGTATAAATAATAGATTATATATATATAATATATATATACTATATAGTAATATAGTATATATATATATATATATATATATAATATTAGTATTATATAATATATATATATATATACGTATAATATATATATATATTTCATATATATATATATATAATATATATATATAATATAATATATAATCTATATATATATATATTTATAAATATACTATATAATAATAAATATAATTATATATATATATAATATATAATATATATCTATATATATATATATATATATTATATTACTATATATATATAATATATATATACTATATATTATATTATATATATTATATATATAATATCATTTTTTTAAGGTGTGATAGCAAATTTTGACATCAGTGCAATTACCAAAAAAATTGGGTGTCCGCTAATTGCGGAATTGCGGGCTTAAATTGGGCGGAATGATTTAGCATTTCCAGTAATGCAATTCAGCATTTTTTTTCAATTATCGAATCGAATCCGCAATTTTTTTTTTTTTTTTTTTTTTTTTTTTGGTAGTCTGCAATTGCGGAATTGAGGAATTGCGGACTTAAATTGCGGAATGCGCTACTCTTATGTATATATATTTAATATATATATATTATATAATATATTATATATATAATATATATATATATAATCTCCTGTAGTTATATAATTATATATCTATCAATATATATATAAATTATATAATATATATATATATATATATAAATATAAAATGAAAAAAGGGGCGGGGGGGGGGGGTTATCTCCGTGGTCAGGAATATGATAAAAAAAATTAAGTTATTTGTACTTGCATTCAGTAACTTGAAAGTATCTTACTTATATCGAGAGCATTTCCAATGTACTCACCCATGTCATATATTATATATATAATACTATATATATATACATATATATATATATATAATATATATATTAATAATATATATTATATAAAATACTTAATATATATATATATATATATATATATATATATGTATATATATATTATATATATATATATAATTATATAATATATATATATAATATATATATATAATATATATATATATATATATTATTATATTATAAAATATTATATATGTATATTAATAAATATATATTATATTATATATAATATATATATATATTATATATATATATATATATATATATATATTATATATATATATATATATATAATATGTATAAATATATATAATATATATAATATATATATATATATATATATATATATAATATATATACATTATATATATATTTATATAATGTATATATAATAATATAATATATATATATATATATATATATTATATATATATATTATATATATTATAATATATATAATATATATACTAATTATTATATATGTATATATATATAATATATATATAACTATAGTATATTATATATATATATATTATTATATATAATATTATAATATATAATATATATATATATAATATTATATGGATGTAATATATAATATATTTATGTTTATATATAATATAGTATATATAAATATTATATATATATATATATATATAATAATATTAATAGTATATAGATATATATATATATATATATATATATATATATAATATATATACATGTATATATATATATATCAATATTGATGATACAATTTAAACCATTGACTAGGAAACATATATTATATATATATATACTTATATATATATATATATATATGTATATTATATATAATATAATATATATATATATATACATAAACCCTAGATATCTGAAAGATTATTTACATAATAATAATAATAATAATAATAATAATAATAATAATAATAATAATAATAATAATAATAATAATAATAATAATAATAATAATAATAATAATAATAATATTTCACTATGCGATAACTTTGGTAAATTCATATTTGTTTTAAACATTAAAGTTAGATGATTCATTATATTTCTTTTTCAGTTAAAATTTAAAGCTCCATCCTGACCTAAGCGTATCTTTTGGCATTTTAATATGGCAGATTGGGGGGATTTGTGTCGCTGCTACACTAATTCTCCTTGGAGTGACTGCTTTGAATCTGAAGACGCTTTGGCTTATGTGATAAAGTGGAAGCGGTAATTGTTGGTGGGATGAGCAGGTTCATTTCTTCTTCGACTAAATTTTTCTTTCCTCAAAATCCTTGGTTTTATCGAACTTGTTCTCGCGACATTCAAACTTGAGACAGTGCATGTCAAGAGTGAAAATATTTTCGTTCTCCTATCACTCTAGCTAATTTTCATTCATCTAAGAATCGTTGGCTTTCTTGGTTCTCTTTCTGACAAATCTTCTGACCTCTTGCCAAAAACAAAAACATCTCCAATAACTTCTGCAAATCTGCGTTTTCTTCTTATTCGCTCTGATGATTCTGTTGCTAATACTCTAGCTGAAAAGGCCTCTTGCTTTCCTTTTACTCAACCCTGGTAGACTCTGGCAATCCTCCTCCTACTTGTTCTTTAACGGATGATCGGATGCATGTACTCCTGAAATCTGTGAACGTTAAGGATGGCGGGCGCCCCGGATGGCATTCTTTCCTAACTTTTGAGGGAGAGTACTTCAGAGTTGTCGCCACCCCTCGTTCAATTATACTCTCTATGTTTAATACTAGCACTTGCCTCAGTGTTGGAAGCTCTCATATGCCCAACCTATTCCGAAGAAAGTCAAAGGCTCTTATCCTTCAAACTATCTCTAATAATATTTGTTTTTATCTATGATCTCTTTGACAACTATTCTCATCTCCTTTCTTAGATCATCTGAATACTACCCCCTTCTTCCTGATTATAAGTATAGTTTCCGACAGTTGAGGTCTACTCTTGACATACTTTTCTATCTCTTTTGCCCTTAGGAACTATGGGGGCGCTTATGTGATGGCACTTTACATATCTAAGGCATTTGATCGGGTATGGCACAAGTCGCTACTCTTCGAGCTCAACTCTTTGGCTTTCCTCTTTTCTATTTTACTTAATCTTAGTTTCTTTCAAATCCTTCATATCGGCTGTTTGTGGGGAGACTTCTATTTCCTTCCATTTCAATAGTGGTGTCCCTTAGTTCTTTCTTATCTCTTACTCTATTCCCACCTTTCATTAATAATCTTGTCAGCTGCTAATCTAGCACTATCCATTCATACGCCGATGATTCAACTCGCCATTATTCAACTCATTTCGTAATCTGCTCCCTCTTTGCTTCTAAGTTTCTCTGAACTACTCTTGCGATTCATTCTCGTGATCTGGATAGAATTTTCCTGTGAGGTTGTTTTAACCTTGTGAAACTCTCTCTCTCTCTCTCTCTCTCTCTCTCTCTCTCTCTCTCTCTCTCTCTCTCTCTCTCTCTCTCTCTCTCTCTCTCTCTTCTCCTCTCTCTCTCTCTCTCTCTCCTCCTCTCTCTCTCCTCTCTCTCTCTCTCTCCTTCTCTCTCTCGCTCTCTTCTCTCTCATCTCTCTCTCTCTCCTCAGACACATTCTAATTTTCCTATCTCTTTCAATTGGTCTCCCGTCTCTCTTGTTGACAATATTGACATTCTTGGCAAGCCTTAATACAAACAAAAAAATTACTTGGAAATCTCACACCACAATGGTTGCTAGGACGGCATCAAAGTAGCTGGGAGTTCCGTTTAGATTGCGAGATATTTTTCCTTCTCTAAGTTACTCTAACTACACAAGGTTCTTATCCGTCTTTGTATGGAGTACTTATCTCATATCTGGGAGGAGGGGTTGCCTCTTTTTTCACCTGGCTTTTGGATAGGGTCGAGTCAATGACCAAAAGGCTTATCAACTGTTTCATTCTTTCCAATTCACTTGACCCTCTATCTTTGTGACGTGAAATTGGAACTTTGTTTCTTTTCTATAGTTACTATAGTGGCAAGTTCTCGAGGGAACTGACCACTCGTGATTTTCTAACCAAAACCCCACCTTTATGACGCCCTCGTAGTATAAGGGGTAAAGTGACCGCATGTGAATTTTGTGCTGACATTTAAACGTCCAGACTTGTTCGCTGTGGTGCTTCCTTTTTTCCAGGCACCTCTGTTCTTGGGATTCTTTTCCACCTTCTGAATTTAATCTCCCTCATTTTAAGGTCTGTGTCTATGCTCATCTGCGAAATTTGCGTTAGGTTGTGTGATTGTAGAGACTTTTCTTTACACTTGTATAGTATTTTACACACCCACCTTGAGTAAAGCTCTGCCCGTGAGCAGTGGTGATAGATGTAAAAAAAAAAAAAAAGTAAAAAAAACAAATGTGCAGTTATCATTATAAATTTAAATTTAAGAAAATTACGTTTTAGGTTTCATAAATCAAAATAACGACATCGTATGGCAGTTGTGAAAGCATTACCTCAGTCTGCAACCCATTCTGATTATATCTAATTATATTTTAACATCCAACCTAACGTTGAAGTATTTGCATGTAGGCAATCTATTCCCATTCATCTATGTGTGTGTTGCCATATATAAGATTCCCCCTTGGCTTCGCCTAACAATTTAAATCTCTTGTGACATATAAATTACAGGACAAACATTTACTTTGAAAATTAATATTGGAGAAAATTAAATTTATATAAGTGAGCGGGCGAGGAAGGTAATAAATTACAATCTTGGTAACTAATAATCTTGAACTGATTAAAAACCATCTTTTAATTTACTTTACCTGTCTACTACACACCTGGACTTTGTTCCAATAGAAAGAGGCAAATGAATATCAACCTTATATTTAACTTTCATTAAGCCTATTTTACAGTGATTTACCGTTAATTTAAACTTTTAAAATTAACGGAAAATCGGAATATCTCTTCTATTCGCGGCCGTTTTTTATATTTGTTTTAAACCCTTTCTAAACTTTTAGGTAAAAAAATTATATCCTTCATATATATTTATTTAATTTTTTATGGTTAGAGCCATGTTATAGATAAGGTGATATGCCGATAATAATTCAATTATTTTTTAAATTCTTTATTTAATATGCGGTTTTTTTGGCATCATTTTCGTAATTTAATGATTTTTTACACTAAAAATAGTTCATAACCATACTAATACAAATGTATATAAGTGGTATATATCTATATAAATAATACTATTTTCAAAGCGTGTCAATCATTCATCCATTCAAGTTATGATAAGATATAATAATATAATAATAATAATAATAATAATAATAATAATAATAATATAATTAAATAATATTAAATATTAAATAATATAATAATAATATATAATATATATATAAATTTTATATTTGTTTTAAATTCTAATTTTAATAAAATATTTTTATATAAACAGGTGTAGAAGATATATATATATATATATAAATTATATACTATTGAATATATAATATATATATATATATATATATATATATAAATATATATATATATATTATTATTATATATATATATATTAATATATATATATATATATCTATATATTATTTAAAATATTAGAAATATTTCATAGATATTATAGGTTGAGTTCTTTATAAATATAATAATTGTTATTATTATTTTTTAAACATTGGTTTTTTTTATCTAAAAAGGTATTGTAATTTCCTTTGATCTGTTAATTTTATTATACTCACCTAAGTTAACAGATTTTTATAATTCTAAGTGTGTATTATCTATAATTGATAGTAGTAGTGAGATATGTATATTATATATAATCAAATATTATAAAAGAAGCAAATTAAGTTTAGCCTACATGACGTAGGTATAATTAGTTATTATCAATTTATATATACTATATATATATATATAAGTTATATATAAAACTTTAATTAATATATTATTAAAATTTTATATGATCTGAGCCTCTAGAATGAGCCTACAAGTCATATCTGAGAGTACCAGCCTACCGGGAAATGGAGACATAGGCGTGGAATGCCTTGGTCCATTTATAGAGGAAAAAAAATCTCAAAAACTACAATAGTCACAGCGAAAAGAATACATTTTTGGAACCCTGGTAAAATTTTTAGTTAGGAAAATGTAAAAAATAAAAAATAAAAAAAATATTGTTAATTTAATAATATGATTAAGAGAGCCTATTTACAGACTTTTTATTGGTACTCGTTAAAATAAATGACTTTCTATTTAAATTTTTGCCTTTTTTTTATAAAGAATACCCCAGGGTATTACCGCACCGATAGACAGGAGTGGGGTCCTCTCGCTTCTGGGAATACGGGGTAGGATATTCCCCTTCGCGGGGGGTCTCGACCCAACGCTCTTTTGGTATTTGGGTGTCGCGGGGGTTCCTCCGCCCTCCCTACGGGAGGTATGAAACGTCCCCCCCTTTGTTCCTTGACGTTCGGATCTAGCCCCTCAGGCCGTGTAATACTTTACAAATAATATATATATATAACTATGTCTCAGCAACGTATAAAAAAATAGCAATTTTATGTTTAATTTTTTTTTTTACAATTTTCCTAACTAAATTTTACAAGGATTTCAAAATGTATTTCTTTTCCTGTAGTATTGTAGTTTTCGAGATATGATTTTTTTTTTATTTTATTTTTACGCTCTCGTAAAATTTTGCAGGATGTCAGCAATATATTCCTTTTCGGTGTGTTGTAGTTTTTGAGATATGGTTGTGGCTCTTCTAGAGGCTCTGGTATATAATATATATACAATATATATGATATATATTAATATTATATATATAATATAGTATATATATATTGCTATATATAATATATATATATATATATAATATAATATAGTTTATGACAAAATTACTTAACGCCCACACGAACGGGAGCTCGGATCAAAAAAAATTTTCACAGGTAGCTCTATGATACATAAATAGATGTTTAAGGTAAAATTGTAATAATTTTTTTTTTCTTACGCTGGTTCTAGGGCCGAATTAGTAGGTTAAGTTAGATCAAGTTAGGTTTAGGTTAGGGTATGTTAGGTTAGGTTAGGTTGTTACGGTTTAAGGTTAGGCTTTTAGGTGCAGGTCAGGTAGGAAAAAAAAATTTCATTTGACCTAAAAATTCTTTAATGTATCATACGAGGCTACCTGTGAAATTTTTTTTTTGATCCGAGCTTCCGTTTCGTGTGGCGTTAAGTAACTTTGTACATATATATATACATATATAATATATATCTATATTATATATAATTAATATTATATATTATATATATACTAAGTACATCAACTATTATATTATATACATGCAGGTAATATAATTATAAAAGAAAGAGATAAATGGTTTAGATGATATTCTTATGGTCGCGTGTATGCGACCAGGGAGGGTGCAGGGGGGCACTTGCTCCCCTTAAATCTTGGCGAAAGGAAAAATGAACTTGATATGTTTGCCAGACGACGTTTTTAGAGGTTAAATAGTAAAAAATCATGAAAATAAAGGTTGCTTCTACTTCGACTAAATCGAACAATGATTACATTTGAGAGACTGTGAGTTATATAATTACTAGCAAAATTATAACTATAAAAAATTATTAGTCTCTTTCATGATGTTTTGTTTAAAAGGCTTCGATGATCAAACTATCGTGTGCTTTTTCTGTCACACTCTACTGTGCTTTACCTGCTATGTTATTTCCTCCGCTGCAGAATCTTCAGTATTTGAATTAGTGCTATTCGCGAGGCTGATAAGCCTGCTAAAAGTAGTATTATTGTTAATTATTATATTATATAATAATATATTTATTTATTATATTATTCAGTTATGGAATAATAAATATTAGCTATAAGTACCTTTAAGGATTAACGAAATGCCCCGATGAAAGGATATGGTTTCAACATATCCTAGTATATAGATCATTACTAAACAATATTAAGAAGTTTACCAATCGCTCTAATATTATATTTATTATATAATTATATATATATATATATATATATCTCTATATTATAATAATATATAGTATAATATATTGTGATATCTAAGTATATAATATAGCGTTATAATTATTATAGACCTAGATATGTTAGACTTATATATATGCTAATCTGATTTTAGGAATAGTGATCTATTCAATTATATATATTATATTATATATATATATATCGTAACTATAGCTGTACCTATCAAACTTTTGACGCTCCTCCGCCCTCTAATATGAATCCCTGCCTGCCCCATGGTGCTTTACTAATATAATATTAATATATATGAGTATTATATATATTTATAATTTAGTATTATTATTCGTATATTTATAATAATGTATAATTCTAATTTATTTAGTTATATATTATATTTATAATTATATATTATTATCTCTACTTATTTATATATATATTATTATTCTAAATAATATCACAATATAATTATCTAATTATTAATATATATTTTATAAATTATTAATATTTTAATTATATATAATTTATATTATAATTATAATTTCTATTAATTATAAATTATAATTTATATTAATTATATAATATTTATATTTATATATACTAGTTATATATATAATTATATATATAATATTTATATATATATATAGTGATATATTTATAATATATACTACTATATATATTTATATTATCTTTCATACCTAATAGACTCACTGGGGGTATGACAGTGGTGGCTCGTCGTGAGCACCAGCCTTTTGCACCAGCCTAGGGGAGACAGAGAGAGAGTCTGTAATATAGGTTATATAAGCTTAATCAGTAATTAATAGATATACTAGTCCAATGATCGTAATGTATAAATATAAAGCCCTGCATTACCTATAGCACCTACCTCATATATATATATTATATTATCCTAATCTATTTAGAACTTCGTATATATAGTATATATTATATTACGCAGATTTAACTATCGAAAGTGACTTAACTTCTTAATATATATTATATATATTACATAATATATATATTATATATAAGATAGTATATATATATATATATAGAGCTTCACAAACTTGATAATTTGAATTTTTCCTACATATAATATACGACTGATAACCCTTATACTTGGCATCTCTTCAGTGTGGGGTTCATATCTTCCATTATATTATAGGTATCCAGGTGGGCAAATCCCATGTAAAAGGACCCCCTCAAGATCATAAACTAAGAAAAAACCATCTTGTTTCATGTGGATATTAAATGATTTAACTTATTTAACAAAAAAATTATTTTTACCTATTTTAAATACAGTGGGACGATTATATCTCTCGCCTTATTGCCAGCTACTAGTCCAAATTTGCTCTGGCACAAATTCCTCCAGTGCATTCCTTTGCTGACTCACAATATTCAATGAGCACAGATTTTTTTCATTAAAATTGATCTGGTTATACTCAAACGCTAAAGTCTTTCCGTTTGGGACTTCTCCAATAGCGAGCCAAATTTTATTCACACTACTCACTAACAACATTCGCTATAACCAAGTTCTGATCCGAATATATAACATATAATCATAATATTGTCAACCATCCACAAATTTTCTGGTGTACACTCAATCATTTCCTACATGACACCACATCGATCAACATTACTGCTCATTTAATTCTCGTCATATTACGCATGACCCGGCCAACTTTGACTTCACAGCGGGATCACACGCTTTGACAACTCTCATAGATACGTTCTTTCATTCATTTTAGTCAATTTTCTCCACTACCTAACACGCCCCCTATAAAGATTGTCCATTGACTGATAACAGCATTAGTAAACCTAAGATCTATATTTATACCAGACCATAGTCTCACTACTATATCATTACCGTTGATCAAGGTAAACTACATACCCTCATAGTAAAGACCATACGTGCAATCTCAAGACGTAATGTAAACGTAGATATAGAGTAAGGTTCTGGTTGTGAAGTGAGGAACAGTCCTCAGTGTGAAGTTAGGTTAGATGTTGAGCAGCTGGAACAAGTGTCATGAGTTTAAAATTTTGGATATATGTTGGATGAAACGCGAACGGATGAATGCGCAGTATAGCGAGTAGGGAAGTTAAAATGAGTGGCAGGAAGGTGCTGCGTGTGCGAATAAATACTTGTGGATTTGTCAAAGGCACAGGTCTTGAGTGGCGGCTGAAGGGTTTTACCATGAGGGTCATATGTTGTTAACCTGTGTTTAATGTCTTAGTAGTGAGATCGTGGTCTGCGAATAAGAGTGTAATAGACTTCTAAGTACAATGATGTTCATCTCCAGTATGGAAAATCTTCAGGGGAGGGTTAGGTGTGAGAAGAATTGAAAAATGAGTATAATGAAAGGCGTGTTAGAGAGTTGTGTGGGGCGAAGAAAAGGATAAATGAGAGAATTAATGAAGTAACATTTAGATGCGTTTGGTCATGTGGAAAGGATGGATTGAGTCAGGTTGGTTTATGCGATGTATAGTGGTGAAGTGTGGCATGGCTAATGCGTCCAGGCTGGGAGTACTGAAGAAAAAAGTGTGAATTGCGAGTCAGTAAAGGAATGCCTAAGGGAGAGAAATGTGAGTTTCGGCCAAGAACTGGAGAAGAAAGGTGCATATAGGAGTGCAATGGCGGATTTTCGAGGGGTTACTGGTATGTTCGGCCCCACCTGGGCCTAAGGGGATGAACTTACTGCATTGGCGAGATGCCATATGTGAGGGTATCCTATGCGCTGGTTCTGATGGAGCTCTTATGGAGTGGATTTGTTTTCGGAACTGATGACGAAGTTCTCCGCTATAAAGAAATTAAGGGTGGGTAAAGCTTGGCTTGTTCTTTTTCGACTTGCGTTATACATTCTTCTAAAGGACGACGGGCTATTCTTGTTTTCGTGCATGTCACGCATCACCCTACCTTTCCAGTCTTTATGGAAATAAAAGGTGGATTGGTATCTATATATATATATATATTATATAAGTATATATATATTATAATATATATATATATATTATATATATATACATATATATGATTATATATATAATTATTTAATAATAATAATTAAATTTATTATTTTTAAATTTAGTAAATAAATAATATAAAGTAATTTAATATTGAATTTTATATTAATAAATATTAAAAAAATAAGAAGTTTATATTTATATGTATAATATATATAGTATATATATACTATATACATCACACACAGTTATTTGTATAGTATAGTATAGTTTAATATATATTAATATTATAATTATATACTAATACTATATTAATATAATAGTATATATATATATATATATATATATACCTATATATATATAATATTTTAATTATATTGTTTTAATTCTTTTCGAAGACTTAGTTTACCAACTACTGCGGGGATACACTCGCCTCGTCAGCTTTACCTCCAAAAGAAAAATCGAAATTCCCCCCTCTCCCCCCCCCGGATTTGTCATAGCAGCAGAGTACCTTCTTCAGACAACCTTACATCCGATGCTTTTGTAGGAAATGAAAATTATAATCATCCAGAATTATGTTCTTGCCAAGTAAAGGAAGTACCTTCTAATTCTCCCAAGTATTTACAACCTCCTTTAACCAGTCCATCTATTCGAAATGATACTTCAAGGTGAGAATCGTGTTTATTATTATTATTATTATTATTATTATTATTATTATTATTTATTATTTTTTATTTAATATCATTAACATGTAATTGAAATATAAACAATTATCCAAAAAGAATTTGTCTCTTAGCAACCATTGTAAGTTAAATAAAATTAGTAATAATATTTTTCAATTAGTATTATACAATCTTGTAACATTTTCTTTTTTAACTGAGTAAATCTTTTTTTGAGATTATTATTATTATTATTATTATTATTATTGTTATTATTATTATTATTATTATTATTATTTTCTGGGATAATCTGAATGATGTTTTGGATGAGGTGAGTATTAGCTTCAGATTGATTGGCTTTGGGTGAGGGTGAGAGAAGGAAAATGGTATAAAGGTGATTAATTTGTGAGGAGAAAGGTGTGTGGGTAAGTAACGCTTTCTTTAAGCACAAGAGTATTAATAAGTGGATACTAGAGTTGGTGTAGATAGAGATGTATACTTAGTGAAACTATGAAAATTTTTCTGTGTTGAAAAGGAGATGTTGAAGTATGTGATCGGTTTTGGTATATGGTTTTGGATGGGATTATCGAATCATTATGTTGTTTTATGTAGGATTAAGTTAATGGGGACTTAAATGGAGAGAAAGAAATTGGGAAGAATTAAGAGTTTGAAGTTAAGTGAACAAGCTAATAAGGAAAAGTATTTAAGAGCACTTGCAAACAAATCAGTTGAATATGAACAAGATAAAACTGAACAAATTTGGGCGCAAATGAAGGATGTTTGTTAGTAGGTCAAGAGAAGTATGCGGTTGTGCTAAAGTAGGAAGCAAGAATGTTAACAGTGGGAGGATTGGTGGAATGGAGAGGTGATGCAAACCGCGGTAAAGTAAGAGAAAGTAAGGCGTGGTTGAGTGTACTAAAAGTCAATTGGTGAGGTTTCAAAAGAAAGGTGTTTGAAATTATATAATGGAGGAAAAAAGAATGACTAAAAGTTTCATACCTAGGAGAAAAATGAGGTAAATGAACAGTTTGGATGGAGGGTGAATGGGAAGCTTTTCTGGAAGGAGCTAAGATGGATGAGAATAAGAGTAAGGGGAATCTACATAGAATAATGATTAGGGATGGTGGTTTCGGTAAGCTGAGTGAAATGCGGCTGTGAAGAGATGTGGAGGAACCATTCGAAATCTGCATGTCATGTGGCAGTTAATGAAGAGGGATAGTGAATGTATGTGAGTTTGATGGGTCAAGAAAGAAAAGGCATTTTGGGGGGTTTTATGTAAAATTAAGTAAGTGAAGAAGGTAATGGGTTAGAGTGAGGAGTAGGGTTTAGAATGGTAAATCTCCTAAGGCATAGAGGCATTATGCTGTGTGAATCATGTTTCAAAAATGGAAGGTCACATGGTGATTGAATGATATGGAAGCTTTGTGTAACAAAGCCATTTTCTGTAGGTTATAAAGGATCCCGTGAGAATTGGAGGAGAGCGTAATAGCACCCTTATATAGGAAAGGGTAAGAAGGATAAGAGGAACTATAGTTGGAAGATTATTTTATTGATTATGTAACGGGAAGATTATAAGTGCTTGTATTTGTGGACTCGAATAGTACGTTGAGGTTGACTGAAGGACTATTCTGTGGAAGACAGAAGTGCATTTAGAAGTGGTATAGGATGGTTTTATCAAATCTTTACATTGAAACAAAGAATTAAGAAAATGCGAGATAAGAAGAAGAAATTGTATTTAGGTTTTATGGACGTGGCAGCAGGAATATGACAGGATTAAAATAGGGAAGCTCTCTAGGGCAGGTGTTAGTGACATATGGTGTTGTGGATCTAAACAAGTATAAAGGCCGTAGTCGATGGTGAAGCGATGTGTAAAGAAGCATAGTTGAAACTGAATGTATTTTATATTAACGGTATTGATTTGTCAATGGATGTGTCCTTGTCGGTTTTAATTTTATCATTGGATGGGGTTATGGAAAGAATTAGAGGTAGGGGTAGCAGGGAAGTCGTATGAATGATGGAGAATGGAAGAGAGTGGAGGGTGCTCCATTGATTATTGTGTGTGGATGATTTGGTTTTGTGTGGCGGAATCTGAAGAGAGTTTTTATGAGATTCGGGTAGAGGGTTTTGGCAGGAGGTGTAAAAGGTAGGGGTTTTAAAAATGAATGTAGGAGCCTAAGAGTAAGAGAGAGTCCATGGTGTGAAGGGTCATGTAGTATGGTTGAGCAACTGGAACAAGTGTCTGAGTTGAATTATAGTAACTAATTAATATGTTTAATAAAAGGGCACGTATGATGCAGAGTGTAGTAGGAAAAGTTGTGAATAGTAGGAAGGGTTTGGCTGGCACAATTAATTCCTTGGTGAATGTAAAGGGGCTTAAGTCTTCGAGTGCGCTAGGAGTTTTCCATGAGGGGTATGTGTACCGGGTGTAATGTATACGTAGTTGAAGATTATTTTTCTGAGATAAGAGGTATAGATCTTAAAGGTACAATGTGCCTCAGATGGTAACAGCTTAGGGACATAGTTAGGTGTGAGAAAGCATTGATAAATAGAGGATCGAAGCGCATTAGGGATTGTGTGGTGTGAATGAAAGGCGTAAATGAGAGATTAAACCAGAGTACATTTAGAATGGTGTTGGTCATAGGGGAAGTATGGGCGAATAGTCCGGCTTGGTCTTAATCCTCGTGCTGGCAGTGTATTTAGTGTATCCCGATTGTCGACTGGGAAATATCCCTACACCCACAACCCTGGGTAGGGTTAAAGTTAAAGAAAAAGTCAAAGATTGAGGGGAAGGACTTGCAGAAAAGGGAAGCTGACGGGTGAAGTCGATACCTGGCTCAAGAGTGGTCAAGTTATAGGAGTGGGGTTCATAAAGATGCACCTGAACAGTGGTGAAAGGATGGGCCGCAGGGGATTTTGTGGAGAGGATCTGAGTACTGGATCGTACGCTGCTTGCGACCTAGTAGATAGGAACCCCGCTACTATTCTGCACCAGCTGGAGTGAGGGTCTTCCGTCGCAGTCTCGTATACCTTAGCGTGATGGATTTTCTCTGTACCGTGACGAGTTCTCAACTTAACTGGTCTCAAAACTGCAGCTTGTACTTTCGGCACTTCTATCAGTCTCACTTCGTCGTTCTATTGCTACTTCTCCTCAGTTGGTCAAGATATCTCCTCTCTCTGCTCATACGCAGACTCGATGTACATAGATTATACACCCGCGCTATCTAGCACCCACAATCTGGATCTAAATCGCCGCGACGATTATATGACATGACCTTACAGCCCGCCGAAGGATCCTATCTATTCTTTTTCGTTACTTCTTCTTTAATGTTTTAATGATAAATACATTTAATAAGAACTATTGCTATACAAGATTCCAACTCACAACTCACCTAACGGGAGATTTTTTCAAATTCTTGTATTTGATGTTTTCTTAATATGGTTTTTAATTTAGTTTACTAATACAAATATTATATAACGTAACAGCTGTCAGAATTTTACTTTCGAGATACTTATTATTTCTAAATATATGTCCCTTGATAGAACTCGATTTAGTACCATTTTTTGAAATGTATTAGGACTAGTGACGACAACGATGAGAGAGTAGAAAATCCTACAACTAGTAATTTCCTCTTAACATAATTAATTACTCCTTCCTTTATTTCCAGGTAAACAATTTTCACTAATTGGCTAGATAAAGACAAGTAATTGAAGGAACAAAAGCGTACAAAAGACAAACACAATGAACGCTACTCGAAGACAATCAGAAGTGAAACAAAACCGACAGCTAATTATTCGAGACAAGAATCATCCGTAAGATTTAAGATTCAAATTCTCTGCTCTCAGGCATTTCACCAGTAGTAATTGTAGACTGCGGGCATTATTTACACAATCAACACTTCATAAGAGAATTTAAGTGCTGGTACCAGCACACGCCTAAGCATATAGTGTTCCGAGCATACTTTCGCATAAGCTACACGCTCGCTTGCTACGATTCTCGAATTAGCGTGCCTCTATTCTCATTTAAACAGTTATTTATAAAATTATTCAAACTCAAGACACTTGTTTGCGCAGTTGCTCACTTACATCTAACTGGACTCCTACATATCAGTCACCTATCGGATACTCTACAGAGTACTTAGCTGTTTTTTGGTTAATCTCTACATATCGAGGTTTTTTATTTTCTCACTATTACATTATATATAGGAAAAATAATAAAAAAATTATTTATTAACTTTTTAACTCACATGTGCCACTCTCTGATTTATCATATAATACTGCTCTCTACATTCAATATCCTCTAAAACTACTTCTATTTTCATGTAATTTTATTCTTCGCTATATACTCATAATTATTCAATAATATCTATTATATATTATTCTATATGTATTCTATCTATTATACTTTACTTAATATCATAACTAAAGTAGGTGGTGGTACAACCTACTTACATAACCTTTGAATTAATGATATTACAGTAATACCTTCTCTTCTCAGTTTATAGTTCAGCATGTTCTCATTATACTTTCTTCTTTTCGCTTCTGACCCTTACCACATTCTATCTTCAACTTAAACCGCATTGCAATTTTATATAGCGAGACTACATATAAAATGACCTGATAAAAACGGCACCATTACTGCTTGAATTCACTGCTGTGTATTCCCATTCTCCTGTATTCTAATATAAATAAGTATTAAAATAATAATATCAATATATATCACATCAGGTTGTACACTAAATAATCATATTATAATTTCATATTAACACACAGCTGGCTTTCAAACCATCGACATTAATTCACACTCACACTCTGCCTAAACTATTTTAGATCCACACTACAACATCAATAATTATGTCATATAACGAGGGTGGGATATTGGAAAGATTCGGCCAGTATCAACCAATAATATTAAATTGGAAGATGTTGTAATATTTGGAACTCGATCGCTAGTAGTGCTAACATCTTGATATAAGGATCTCCTAAAAATAGAAGCATATTTATATTACGCGTAATCCTTTCGATCCATTTTATTTTTATTATTGCTTCTTATAAATTCACATTACTCCCGAAGAGTAATCTTTTTGTCCTTTCGATAACAATAGCGTTTAATATTTTGAATTTTTGGTTCACATTGGTGAAGTCGGTTTTGCTAAACTATAATTGTTTTGGATATATTGGTTTGCGCCAACTATCCTAAATGGGCACTCGTATTAGAGCTACTTCACGTAAAGAGGTCACCGTTACACTCTAGAAAAAACTCTAATATCAACGTACAGTATCTACACGAAGGAACACATCAAAAATAACATAGACACATATATTTTGTTTGAATCTTCAGCAGCATTTCAACGATGATACTAAAAATCCCTAACAATAATATAAATATTTTATTCTGATTATTTCTTTAATTCATAAATGGTATTCCCTCTCTCTAAATTACTTTTATTTATTCCTCCTTTAAATCGGTTAGTGGTCAGCGTCGCTGCTCAGTAGGAGCGCTTGCTACTTATATTTCTCGGCAATTATTGTAAACGTCATCAGGCAGCACAGGAGAGTTAAACCAAAACATAAAATTGTTGTGTTTTTGATTATCAATGCTCACACTTGACAGAAACAATTAACATATCATATTTTTTATATCTATATCTCTGTACTGTTTCACCTCGATTGGTTGGAAACAGTTTCTGTAGCCCGAGAGGTAATTCCATACTACGGCCTAGATTGGGTTATTCACACGATAAGGGGCTGAGGCATATTCGTTCCGTCATTCTACCCAGTTAGTCTTCGGTCTCCTCTCACTAAATACGTCATCCACCCCCAAAACTTATTTTCTTCTTGGGCCGCACCAATCAAAACTTCACATACATATGCAGTAGGATATCCCGATGTTAAATCTCTTCACGACTCTGTCCCAAATTTCTTGTCTAGATTTGATTGTAATTTCTCGCATATGGGTGTATCTGCTAGCCATATCTTTCAGTTATAGAAAAAAAAAAAATAAGACAGACAATTTAGAGCGACTTTGCCCGCTCATTCCTTCTCTTGGGCAGTCATAGCGGCATATAAGAGCTCACCTATCGTCTCTCTCTTAATCATTATCTATCATATAGGATTACACACTTGACTCCATCTCATTTAATTCTCATTCACTCAGATCTTTATGCAATATACCATATGTAAAGTTTAAACAATTTCCTTTCCTCAATATTGTGCGGACCCTATAACAGCAGGACAGTCTTGATTTTTATTTTTAGCTTACTTTTCATCGTATTTATCGCACTCACATGCTACTTGGTGGATTAGAGGTGGAGAGAATAGTGAGTTTCGCTGTAGCTGTGTGAGGCGTGTGGTGTTTTGTTGCAGTGCATGTTGCGTTATTTCGGACGTCTGAGCTATCCTAAGGTTCACTGTCTTTTTTATACTTTCTCATTCACTTTTATTTATTATTTCTTAAATATATACCATTTATTTCACACTTTTTTGGATACCTCACCATCTTGGCAACGCTTTTAGATTATTATTATTCTTTCAACCACAGCTCCTTCTTTATTTATTGTTACCTTATACTTCATTATTGCTCATATTCTTCTTACTCTCACATATTTTATTCACATTATCATCTAGTGTTTAATACATATCTTGAAATAATACCATGTAACGGTAGCTTACATTCACTCCGGGCAAATCTTTATTTCTTTCTTGAACTTCTTATCTAAATTCAATACTCTCACTCTCATCCTTATTATTTTGTAGTTGCGCACTTACATTAATTGATTGTTACTCATGATTTTATTTATCACTTTTGATTTCTAGTATTATCAAAATTCATTGATCACTCTTTTATCTCTGAGGTGAAGTGCCTCTCCTTACCATCATAACTTTATCGACTAAGTATTCACACATCTGCTCTCATTTAAATTAACAAACTAATCTGGTTTGTATAATAAGACCATTTTCTCCTCATTAACTCTGCCCATTAACCTTAATCCTCTCTAAGCTACAAATAAACACAACTATAATGACATTTTCGATAATCCATCCCCTCATCTCCAATCCCCAGTGTCACCGATTTTATTTTAATCTAATTCTCGTCTTCAACTCCACCATTTACTTCATAACTACTCTTCCTTCAACAACACAAAAATTAATCATACTTTCACTTCCATACCAGTCTTCTACCTACACCAACCTATGTATACTTATTAATTACTTCATTTCCGGTCGCTGGTCGGATACGCTTACGCATTACACCTCACCACACCTGCCTTATCCTCACAGAATTATCCACTGTTATACCCCTTCTGCTTTATACCTCTAACTGCACATCTCAATCCACTTCACTGTTCACACTGCCACTGACATAAACGCACAATCATAGCTGCAATATGAAGCTTTTTCATATCTTTCTTATCCTTTCTTCACATGCACTCCATATTCGGCAAGACAACATCTCACTCTCAGAGTGCGTATCTATCTTCCACAGATAATTTATCAATTCTCTCAACTACACCATTAAACGACTCCATAAATTAGTCCTAACTCGAACATCAATTTGTTCTTCATAGTATCTATTACCTCTTATCCAGACCCATAGTTTTTCACTACTATAGACAACAGCACAGGTAACTAACATACCTCCGTAAGACCCTAAGCGCACACGACCAGACTACTTAGATTCGCCTTTATAACATTCTCCACCAATGGATTTAATTGCTCCAGCCACCTTCCTGCTATTCACAACTTTCCTACTACTCTCTGCATTATTCATTCCCTTTTCATTCTACATATATCCTAAGTATTTAAACTGAAGATACTTGTTCCAGTTGCTCACCATCCAGCATAACTTCACACCGAGGACTCTCCTCGCTCACAACCATAACCTTACTCTTATCTACGTTTAACTTTTCCAAACCCCTCTTTTACACACCTTGGCATATTCCCTCAACCAATCCTCTCAAACTTTCTTCCAGTCTTTCTTCCTTTCTAAAGATTGTTACTGATAATGGCATATTATTATTATCATTATTATTATTATTATTATTATTATTATTATTATTATTATTATTTATTATGTATTATTATTATTATTATTATTATTATTATTATTATTATTATTAATTTTTTTTCAGATGAAACCTATTTAGAGGCTTTCCTCACGACTTACCGAACATTTCTTACACCTGTTGAATTAATAGCAAAACTTTTTTATCGTTACAACAAATTTGTGTGTAGGTCGAGCACGGAGTATCAAAAAGCAGCTAAAAATGCCTTTTCCCTTCTCGTTCGAGTTGTTCATGACTTAGTTGTAACAGAATTAACGGAGGATCTTCTCAAAGATCTTGCACAGTTCGAGTATAACTTGTTAGCCAAGGGGGACCTTAAACTGGCTCTGTATTTCCGAAAGAAACTTTCCGAAAAGCTGAAACTTCGAAAGACGCACCAAGAACACGGAGAACTGCCTTGTCATTACTTAACAATTAAAAATCAACACCAATATACATTTCTTGATTTTAAGAGTTCGGAAATCGCAGACCAGATGACCTTATTGGACTCGGAGCTCTTCAGTAAATTTGGTATACCTGAATTACTTCATTATTCTCGTGATCAGGATGAGGAACATTGCCCTAACTTAGCACAATTTGCTATGCAGATCAACCGTATGTCATCATGGGTAAAAACATTAATACTCAGAAGTAACTCTCAAGACAGAGAAAAATACTACAAAAAATTTATCAAAATAATGAAACACTTGAGGAAAGTCAATAACAACTACAATTCTTGTATAGCAATTCTTAGCGGACTTGAGTCAGCTGATGTGCGGAGATTAGATTGGCCCAAGGCTAGCATGGATATGTTAAAGGAATATTGCGATCTTTTTGATTTTGAGGGATCTTACCGAGCATATAGGCAGGCTCTTGCTGAAACAAAACCTCCTTGCATACCTCATCTGTAAGTATTATTTTCTTCACCTAGATTACTAACTACATTAGTTAAAATATAAACTTTGGCATTTTTTTTTTTTTAAATTTACGATTTAAAATTCAACTTCAGAAAAGTTTTAAACAATTGGAGGGAACAACATGCATTTTTTAGTTGCTCCAGTTTATGTTTGCTTTTCTACAGCAAAGTAGTATTAATTTAGCCAGATATTGAAGTTTAAGAAATAATCTTTGGGATTTTTTGTTTATTTGTAAGGTGATGTTTCTCAATGCTATTAGGATAATTTAGGAAGTTTGTCTTTTAATTTAAACCTTTTATATTAAAACTGGGGGGCAAGATTAAAACTTGGCTGCGAACACGTTGGTGGCGCTGGTTTTTTTTTTATATTAAAACTATTTCTCTGCACCACTATTTTTTTTATAATTTTATTACGAAATTTAATTACATAACTTGCCTAGTGAAACATATAGCTTTTAATAGTATAAAATTGTTCTTGTTTAAGTAACAAAAAATATTTTAAATCATATCACATTTTGAAAATGCTTTTACTGTTTTTTTTTTATATCTAAAATGTGTTTGTTGCTTTTTATCTGTCAACGATACACATAATTTTTTTTTCTTTCAGTGGAATAATCCTTCAAGATCTAACGAAACTCTATCACATAAACCCAAATTTCGTGGATGGTAAAGTTAATTTCTTAAAGAGGTGGTTGCAGTTCAATATTTTGGAAGATATGAAAAGGTTCATTCCTAGGTAAATGTTTTGTGGTCATTTATTAACTAAATTAAATATATATATTATATATATATAATATATAATATATATAATATATATATATATATTATATATATATATTATATATATATATATATATATATATATATATATATATAAGTATATATACTATATGATATATAATATATTATCATATCTTTCTTCTTTATCTTCCTCTTTGCCCAAGCTGGGGTCAGGTTGCGTGTCATGGCATCGAAAAAGAAAAGCCAGTAGAAGAATAATGACACAAGTCGAAAGGAAAGCCCAGAATTTAACCGCCCCCTCTGTACCATTATTAGTGAAAACTCGCAGACAGAAAAATCCACCCTGAGCTTCATGGGACGCGACGGGACCCTCACTATGGTAAATCGTCAATGTAAGGGTTTCATCCTTGGCCAGGTGGGCCACAACCATGCCCATACAAAACCCACCATTACAATCCTATTATGCATCCTTTATTCTCCTCTGCAAACTCACATGTCTCTCGCTTCAAGAACATTCGTTCACCGACTCAATCCTCTTTCCTCTTCAGTCTCCCAGCCGGTCGTTCCCACCACACACTCGCCACTATACACTCGCTTAACCAACGCGACTATCATTCATCCTTTCCACCATGACCCAAACCAACTCAGAACATAACTTTCATTATCTCTCATTTACACCCTTTCTTCACACACACAACTCTCTAATAACGTTCATTCCTCATTTTTATCATTCTTCTCACACCTAGCAATGCCCCTAAGATTGTCCATCTCTGAACACATTGAACTTTAGATCTATACTTCTTATTCCAGACCATAGTCTCACTACTATATCAATATCACAGGTAACAACATACCCTCATGTAAGACCCTAGCGCATACAAGACACTTAGTCCGCTTTACATTCACCAAACATTTAATTGCCAGCCACCTTCCTGCCATTCCACAACTTTCGCTACTACACTCTGCATCATCCGTTCCTTCTCATCCAACACATTACCAGTCTATTTAAACTCGGACCACTTGTTCCAAGCTGGCTCACCATCTAACAAGGTAACGTTCACATGAGGACTGTACTCACTCACCAACCATAATCTTACTCTTATCTACGTTTCCTTAAAACCCTCCTTTTTACACACCCTGCCAAAATCTCTTACCAATCCTCTCAACTCTCTTCAGATTCGCCACACACAGAACCAAATCATCCGCATATTTAATAGTGTGGCACCCTCGCACTCATCTTCCAGTTCCCATCATTCCAACACATTTCCTGCCATCCCACACTCGAATTCTTTCATAACCCCATCCATCTACAAAATTGAATAACCAAGGAGACATAACACACCCTGTCTCACTCCGCTTATTAATCCTAAACCAATTCACCATTGACACCATCTATTCTTACACACGCCATACAACATATTTTTGATTCCATTCAGAAGCCTACCACTAAGACCTTCGTTAAAAAAACCGTTTTTTTTCAAATCGTGTTTTTTAAGAAAAAAAATATTTTTGTTCATCGTTTTTTTGTTTTTTTCAGTTTTTTCGTTTTTTTCATTAAATGGTTAATTTTTAAAATTAAAGAGAACTATGTGAGTGTTCACTTAGGTATTTTCATTTTTCAAATATAAGGATACTTGAAATTAAACAAAATATTATCCATTATGATTTAATAAATACGCGAACTAGGTACGCTTTACCTTAATTATAGATTCTAGTCAATATGTTTTCGTTAGCAATTTACATAGGTTGTAGCCTGCAAGACTGCTGTTTGTTGGCTTCTACTTACTAATTTAACGATATATTTTACATTTTGTATCATATAATCAGATTTATAATTTACTCTTAAATATTATGTATCTTATAATTTTATATAGAATGAGTCTGAATGAGCAAAACTCAAAAGTGACTTAAAGGAGAACAAATGAAATAAAAAAAATATTGAAATAAAATATACGCAGATTGTAAATGAAGGAGGATGAGTGAAATGACTAAATAAATATTTGGCTTTGAATATCAACTTTTGATTAACTAATCACTAGTCCCACTCCCCAGACCCCCCAGTCACTAATGAGTACTGACTACTGTGCTGTGACTAATGTCAAAGCTCATTATCACTGGCTCATCAGCGTGGATCAGCCACATTTAATTTTGATATGACTGATAAGTCTGATTTCTCAGTCGTATGAAGTATCGTGTGAGAATGACAGTGGTGAAGGAGCAGGGGCAGTAACTGGACTCTTAAGCTTGCTGCCTTAGCATAATCATCTCTCTCAGTTGGCAAATTTTCAGAATTTCTAGATTATGAGCAATGAGCAATAAAAACTAGTTTTGCAACGTCTACACAACAAAAAGTTATATTTCATGTGAGGGCCTTGCTACCTTTTATTTCCTTAAAAAGTACAGTCCACACGACTTTTTGTGCTTGTGGCATTTCTAAATTCTGTTAATTAAATAATTATGATAAAATGTTACTGAAAGCTGAACAGAGTAAGAAACATTAATGAAGCCAGCAAACAAATATTATGAATATCAAAAATTCAGAATATAAAATAAATATGGAAAACCCATAAAAATTTTGAAATACAAACTCAGGGGCTTCCACCTGTGTAGAAAATTGGAACCAAAAATGTCCAAAATTAGAGCAATTATTTGCAAAAATTTAAATAAGATAATTGTTCAAACATTGTAAAATTCACAAATTTAATTGAAAAAAATGAAAAAACAAATTTTACCTTGTTTTTTTCAGGCTGTGGTTTTTTTCAATAAAAAAAACGTTTTTTATGTGTGAAAAAAAACGAGCTTGTTTTTTTCCTTTCCCAACCCTACCTACCACCACACCATATATCACTGAACACCTGCCATAACGCTTCCCTATTAACTCTATCATACGCTGTAATCCATAAAACTTAAATACAGCAATATCATTTTATGTTCTCTTCCTCCTCATTTTTCAATCATTTGTTTCAAATGTAGATTTGACCACACATCCTCTACACTCCTAAACGCACCTTGTTCTTCACCAATCTATTACCAATTCAGTCACTCGACGCACTCTTCGATCAAAATACAGCTCATACCTTTCCCTCAACACTCACTAAACTTATTCCCCTAGTAATTTCTACCAGTTCCCCTTTTCTCCCTGACCCTTATATAAGGTACTATTACCGCTCTCTACTCCAATCCCCTTAGAACTATACCCTCGGCAATGAAACGCTTTTTTATCATGCAAATTCCAAATCCAATCAATCACCAATCTCGCTCCGTTCTTGATCATTTCACCACTACCTTTTCATACTATACGCTGCGATTTTATCTCATTCTTGCAACTTATATATATATATTATATATATATAATTCGTATCATATATATATATATATATATAGTATATAATATATATATATATATATATATATATATTATATAGTATATATATTATATTATATATATATATAATATATAACTATATATATATATATATAGTACTATATTATCTATATATATATATATATATATATATATATATATATTATATATATATGACCACGCAGGGGGTATTGATTCTTATTAATGGTGTTATGCTCTGATTGTGGGAAAGACTTGTTTACAATCTGAAGCCAACTGGCACCTGTAATTAAGAACAACTGCTAGGGGGACTTTCTGCATCCCTCCGCCCTCAGCCCGTAATATGTGCTTTTGTTGTGGGCATTCGTGTCATTAGCATTTGCACATATGTAATCTTTCAACCTTCACTCTTTCCCCTCATTTTCATAAATTTTCCGTCTTTTAAATCCACCTTCTTTTTCACTAAATTTTTTGTATAAGGTTGCCCTCCCTTTTCCCATCACAAGCCCCTTGGTGTATCCGGTGCTCTTACCCGCACGGGTTCAGTTCACCCCAACACTTCCGCTCCCGCGTGGATGAGGGTACAGTTGATAAACGGCGGTCATGTTACGCTCACTTGCACCGGCCGCCAATTTGTAGGGAACCGGAACCTGAGCTAACGCGGTTTGCGGAGGCTTGTTCTGCACTTTGGTGTATAATCTCGGAATTTGCGCGGACTATAGGTGCCGTGTGGTAAACACGGGTGGACCCCCACGTAAAGTTTTTGGAGGATCTCGAGGGCCACACCACAGACCCACCCTACGGGTGGCGACCGGGTGGTTGTGTGGGGTCTCTGGACTGTGAACCTGCTGTGGAGAGAAGGATCACCCTTCCTTATGGAATTAACCCTTTCGCAGC